>JAVCKT010011197.1:0-14077 GCA_032273925.1 Rhynchotus rufescens
GGCGACATGGGGGCTGAAACAGACCCAGTGAGGAGCTCCGTTCCCTCCTGAACAGGCACGGGCTGCAGACCTGCCTGGCACCATGGGCGAGGAGCCCTTTGCAACACTCAACTGCACGCAAGGCCTGGTTCTTTAGGCCATTCAAGGCACTGGGAACATCCCAGTGTCCGGGCAGGGACCAGTGGGCAATGCCAGGAGAAGCTGTGGCACAAGGGCTGCTCAGTAGTGCTGCCAGCAGCAACGTGGTCCTGGGTAGCGACTTGCTGCCAGGTACCACCGCACCTCTTCTTCCTCACTCCCCTGCTGCCAGGGGCCCCCAGCGCCGTTTGGAGGCCAGCTCAGAGGGACAGAAGCTGCTGAGCAGGAGACACCTCTTCCCAGAAGATTTAGCAAGGAGAATGAGAGGCAAGCAGAATAATTAAAAGTGACCATTTTCTCTTCCGAAGAGAGAACAGCTTGATTTTTAGATATAAAAGGTTTGGGAGGATAAACACACACACACATATGTAAAAACCTTGGCTGACTGAACAATAACAAGGTCAAATAGTAAATATTTATACCTTGAAGCCATCAAACTCATCTGCGCAGTGGCCTCTTGCCAAAAATGCCTTCAGGCGCAGTTTAGCTTGATAGGGAGAGAGGGCTGGTGAATTGTCGCTCTTCGGGCTGTTTTCCCCTGCGTTAACATTAACAGAGCGTTTACATTTGCACGAACAAGCCTCTTGCCTTGGCTGAGCTCTCCCCACCTCAGCAACCACCACGGGGACAGGGAACTGCTGCCCCTCTCCTCGCCAGCATTGAAGAGATCTGGGGTGAGGGGTAAGGTGTGGCCGCAGGGAGCAGCTAGTGGGGACTGGGCCTGTGGTGACATGTTCTGGACATGATACTTCCTTGTAAAACCTCGGTGGTGGCAGAGGCAATGGTGAGTGTGGAGAGAGGGGAGCAGAACTGGGCAGCGATGCCTTGGGGGATGCAGACCTATCTGAGGCATTCAAGAAGCCTCTTCAGAGAAGCTGCGTGGGTGTGAGGCACCATAACTGAACGAGTCCTTTAGAAGAAAGGGTGGCACTAAGAGACTGCTTCTCTCTTGTCACCCCTTGGAATCATCAGGGCATTGACGGCGCTCGCAGCCACCGCGTGCTGCCTCCCCTGCCTGCTAGGAGTGTTTCGGCTCAAGTGTCCCTGGGAGCTCCCCAAAGCAAAGCCTCTCGTGCCCCTGCTCTTGCCAGCAGGATGCTGCAGGACCAAAATGGCCATTCGACATTTTCAGAAGGAAACAGCCCAGCTTCTCCTTTCAGCACTGTCTGCTGTTCCAGGTAATCAGAATGCAGCTTACTTTTTGGCCTGCACTCACTCAACAGAAGTTAAAATACAGGAGTGCAAACTGAAGAGATCTTTTTGATCACCCCTGAAGACTTCCAGTTCTTTCTCAGGAGAATCTCATAAGCCCAGGAAGATTTGGGGGCTTGTCAGAAGAACACCAGACTTCGGAGTATCAAGGTCCATGGGGAAATGACATGCCCAGTCTCTGCACAGACAGCTCTCTGCGGCTTAGGCTCTCGACCCTTCTCAACCGCCGAGTACAGATCTGCTCATATATACTACCCGTTGCAGAAATGGAGCCTTTAAATACCATCATAACAAGGCATAAACAGCAGGAACACATGCTAGGTTATAGGCTAGCTCTGACCTACAGTTCCCTTAAAAAAAGAGCCTATCAACAGCCCAGTGTTGGCTGGAAAGGAAATGTCCCAAATTGAGCCTCTGTCAGATTAAAAAAAAAAAAGAGAGAGAGAGAGCATTGTCTTCTCTGTGATTTCTGCTGGCAGGAGATGTTAAACCATTTATTTATAACTATCTTCCCAAAATGCTTCCCTGTTTGGGAGCCAAACTGCAAATCCTGTTTGGTTTGTTGTTTCTAACCAAAGGACGCCAGTATTTTTGCGTCCAGCTGGCAAAAAGGCTCAGAGCCAGTGCCAGGCTTTGGTGGGAATAGACTTGGCTTTCAATTAGTGCTAGTGCGGATCCGGGAAGAGAACCTTTTAATAGGCAGAGAGCCACATCGTCCCAGCCCGGGAGAGCACAGAAGAGGCAGCAGATGCCTGTCACCAGCAAGCCAGGTCGGTGGCAGTGCTATGGGAGCAACAATGGACCCGGAGCTTGAATGGGTCCATTCACCCATGGCGAATGGATGCACGTAAGGAACAGGTAGGAGATTCACCTTGACAGCTCCACGTGCAACAGCAAAGATCACCCACCGTTAAGGAGATTACTCCAAAGCTGTCTTGGGAATGCATCCTTATCACTGCCCAACGACCCAGTGCCAGAGCTCTCCCTGCATCTGCACCTGGAGAAACGGTCCCCGCGGAGGCCCCGGCTGGGCAGGGAGCAGCGCCAGGAGCGGGATACACCGGGCAGCCTGGCTGTGAGGGGAGCTCTGCCAAGCAGGCAGCAAGAGACACCACCAGTGCTACGGGCACACGGGCACGAGATGATGCATGGCAGGACTTGCCCTCCAGTTGGAGGGTTCTGGGGATGCCCAGGATAACAGAGGAAAGCGCCTCTGCTCCGGGGCCTGCGTGAGTCAGCTGCCACTGGATCCCATCTTCAAACTTGCGTTTGATGTAATTCTGTTAGTAAACACAATATACTCTTTGTTAGCATTTTATTGTGTTTGCTTGGCCTTGTATGGGGTTTCTATTTCATTCACTTAGGCCTGAGTGTTATAGTGACATGAATGTTTTATGAGATACGCTTCATGTAGGCTATTTAAGAAAATGACATCGCAGGAGATTCCGCAAGGAAGTGCCTTGTGGCTGGCAGGCTGTGCTGCTGCTGGGCCAGCCAGAGAGCTAAGAGACAGCAGGACATTCATGAGGATCATCCTCACGGGAGGACTCAGCGCCTGGCCTCCCTGCACCATCCTGCTGTCCCCAGGGATGCTCCAGGTGCGGTGAACACCAAGGCTCCCCCTCTATCCCAGGCAGGGTGGCCTCCATCCCTACAGGAAGGGTGAATCCGAGCCCCCGGACACCACTCGGGTCATGCTGGGGTGCCAGGCTGGCTGCCCGCACGCAGAACACGCCTGGAGGGCTCATGAGGCAGCCTGGGCTCCGACAGGAGATGTGGCAGGACCAGCCCTGCCGGTGGGCTGGGATGGGCACTCGCCAGATGCAGCTCTGGCAGGACACTGTGTCCGGGCACCCGCGAGGGAGGCAGCAGGGCAGGCAGCCTGGATCCCCTGTCCCAGGGCCCTGCCTGCAAGGGGGCACTGCTGGCTCAAGCCCCAGCAATGACCTGGTCATGAAGGGAGAAAAAAAACCTGCCCGGGGTACTGGAAGGCTTTCCTAGGAAGAGTTTGCAGGTTCTAGACTTGCATCTTATCGGCTTTCTGGGATGGCGCTTGGCTTACGCAGCTTTGAGGTCCAACAGAATCGCCCTCCTAGTTAAAAGAGCCCCTACTCCTGTCACGACATGGCATGGAAGATGCTCTGCTGCATCGGGTTCACCGGGTGCAGGCAGGTCTGTGGGCACCGATCATCCCTCTCTCATCCCATACTGGCAGCACAGCAGCCCCTAGGTTGCCCCCGTCCCCCCGGCTATGAAGAGCATCTCAGAGGCCTGGTGCTTCACATGCACCAGCAAGCGGCGAGATTCGTATTGAGGACTGCTGAGCAACCACAGGAAGGAAGGTGAATGGGAAGGCAGAAGAGGAGGCTGGCACAGAGATGTCAAAAAGGACAAGCAGATATGGCCAAAAGAAAGCGAAAAGCCACTATCAGAACACGAGCTCTGTCTTCCAGCCCTATGCTGAATGCATTCATCCTCACAGATTATATCCTCTCCCAGGCATGGGAAAGCTCCCTTCTTGATGTCTATCACTAACTGAGCCTAGAAGAGTGTTCCTCCGGTAGAAATCACCCCATTCTCCAACACGACCTGCCCCCGCCATAGCAGACAGACATGACCTTCCTTACCTGTTCGTGCTTGGGTGGAGAGATGGAGAAAATGTGCAGCTACGCTTGGTGAAGTCAAAGGAGGAAGCCTGCGAGACACTGCCATCCTGCTCCCCCTTTTCAGGAGCTCTGCAGCACCTGCCAGTTGCTGGATTGCCCACAGTGGGCACTCAACTACATTCCAGCACGTGCAGTACAGCTCCCTAAACACAGTCCAGCTCACCTGCCACCACAGCTGCTGCCCAGGGAGGAAAACCCTCCGCAAAGCACCAGATGCTGGAGATCAACCCAGCCGACGAGTCGGCTTTGGAGGCCTCCACGTACTTGAGCTTGAGTCACCAGGAACATCCACCGCACTAGGGCAGTCCATCGCAGAGGAGGAGGGAGGCAAGTCAAGTCACCCCAGCCGGCCTCGGCAGAGTGTAGGGTGCAATGGGAATGGGTGACATGCAGGCAGGTCATATGGCACGAGGTGGAGAAGAGATGGAAGCGAAGGTGACCTGGACAGACGGGGACATCAGACTTATGATGTTAGAGGCACAACTTGTTACGATCCTTGTTTTCCTTTCATCATTAGAGACAAAATAAGAAGAAACTATATGTATACGAGATTAAATTAAAATCACAGTTTTGTTTACATTAAAAAAAATGATCTAATAGTAATAATAATAATAATATCAAATGAACAACAGTAAAACAAAATAGGAAAGAAGAAAGCCCTGGAGAATTCCTGCCTGGATGGTACTCACTGATGGAAGGTTTGTGTGACTGGTTTTATTGTTTGGGGATCATTCCCTTGATAGCCGACTCCCGGTTTACATATGTGGCCCAGTAGACTAAGTTGAAAATGGCAAAGAGGACTGGAAAGACGATGCGAGACATCTTGTCTACCTTGCTGACGCTGTTATATGTCTTCTTACTCTCCGGGAGCTTCTCCTCCATGCGGGGCATCTTGGGGGGACCGTTGGTGGTAGTAGCAGTGGCAGCAGCACTCTTGGAAATGGTGGGCAGGCCGGGGTCCTTAGCAATGTTGAGGGCATACGTGGTACCAACGATGTTGTAGGTGTTGTTGGTCTTCTTTGCTAATGCCACTGGTTCTTTTTTCTAGGGAGGGTGGAAGAAAAAACATTAAGAGATGAGGTGACTGCAGAACTGCACTGGAAACATCTAGTCTTCTGAGTTTACCTGCTTGCCTGGAGGACAAGGTGCAGAAAGGCGCAAGAAGTCATTGTGGAAGGGAAGTGAGGTGAGAAGATGGTCAGAAGCTGTGACATTGCATGCCAGCTGCTGGAGCAGAGGGATGTGGTGCTCTCCTTAATTACACCAGCTAATCCGAGCGAGCCTCGTAGGTGGCATGTGGCATAGAGAGGTCCTGCTCCAGCAGACAGGTGCGAGGCTCTGCCACAAACGAAATAACTGGAGCCAACCTGCTTTGGGGCCCCTTAGAGCAGAGGTATGAAACGGTGTGTGCGCCTGCATCAGAGGAGCAGCTGCCCAAGACGGCTAGCTGCACAGGGGGCACAAGGGGGCAGGCACAGCACACCGAGACATCCGCAGCGCCGGGCCAGGGCAAGGGAACGCAGGCTCGGGAGACAGGAGATACACGTGCTCCCTGCTCTCCTCCTTGCCTGGACAAGGTTCCGTTCTGTTACACACGTGGGTTGGACTTGGGGACATGGTGCATACAGTCTTTAGAACAGAATGAGACACAGTGTGGTCCGCCCGGGGGAAGAACCTGATTTGCTGCTTAGCCAGCCTACTTCCAGGGTCATGTGAGACAGAGACATCACAGGGGATTATATTTCCTTTTTTTTTTTTTTTTTGTAGGAGAAAAATAGTAGCCTGATGAATGTGGGTAACAACATCACAACATTTTTGGACCATACTACAAGGTGCTATCTTACCCTGCCTCAGTGCCCTGCATACCCCATATAGTGACGCACAGTATAAAATCACAACCACCAAAATGCCTCTGGGCCCCTTTAGCTTCTCATGACCTACCTAAGATACAAAGCAGACTGAGGACGTTTCCACTGGCTCTGGATTTCACAGTTGCTCAAAATGGCATTTTAGGAGAGATGGAAGCCTTTCATGTTTTGCATTCAAGGGTTTCTTCAAATAAAAGGATGGGTCTTCCCAAAAGGCTCAGGGGACAACCATGCTGTCCACGCTGAAGGCAAGAGAGCTTGTACAGCAAATGGAAAAGATGTACTAGCTATGCTCTAGACACGATGTACTGACAGAAGACAGAAGACGCTTAAAACAGATGGTTCAGGTGTTAATGAAGATGAGTGGACAGGAAGACAGGGGCTAGGAAGTCCTAAGAGCTGTCGCTTCCCCTCTGAGGATCTTTCTGGCGCTGTCAGGAACTCGAGAGCAGCTGCTGTATGGTAAAGCAATCCAGGGCTACTGAGCAAAGTCCATCAGATCTATTTATATGCAGACAACAGGCACCCTACACATCCCTGCACCTGCGTACTCCGAGCTGTGTCCACTGCAATTGCCTTGCCAAGGCAGACGCAGCGGTGACTCACGGTGGGAAACTAAAACCTCAACTCAGAACAAGGTGTAACTTGGAATCTCATTTTTGATTCAAAAGCAACTGAAACACAAGGTAAGACTGAGCTGGGCATCCCCCGGGTGCTTTACATGGCTTGACGTGGATGTGAAGGTGCAGGGTGAGGGCGCTGCCAGCTCTCCAGGAATGCCTGCCCTGCCTCACTCATCAGTGGGTGCTCTGCAGAGGTGGCCACGCGGCCTCCTTGGAGCGAGCCGTCCTGCTGGCTGAAGTCTGCAAGAGGAAGCACAGCAGGGGCCACCACGTGCAGAGGGAACCACACGCAAAGGGAGGCTTCCTCCTGCAGAAGGGCAGACAACAGGATCCGACACCCTCACCTGGGAATGAGGTGCAGGAAGGAGCTCAGCCTGGCCTTGGGAGCTGGAAGGCCCAGTACATCCTGTCTGCCCAGCAGAGGTACGTCAGGGATTGACTCTCCATGCTGCAATTCCAGTCCAAATGTGTTTGCCATCACCATGGATATTTCTGGTTGCCTTAGGAAATGGATTTTCCACAATGATTTTCAGTGGGGCACTAAAAACAACTCTTGTGCGATGTTTCAAACCCTGTCCAATAACCCCATTGCTAGGCCTGCAGTCTCATTATAATTCCAGCAATTACAGAAATTAACCTGCTGTTAGAGGGAGGTTGAAATGTCTTTAAACTCTGAATCAGACTAAACCATTGATCAGACCATATTCACAGTCTTTTAAGGGCAAGGCAGGAAGGGTTGTTATGATCTTTAATGATTAACCGAGTGACTGATTTCTGCAATTGCTGGAGCCATGTTAACTTGCACCCCCTGCACAGAACGTGAACTTTTCCAGCTAAATAGCTAACAAGAAGCAAATAAAGGACTTAAAATGTCTCACCTTCTAAAATATTTAAGTATGCTTAAGTATGATTAGTTATTAACATAGCTACAGGAGTTAATACAACAATTAATAATCAGTAATGAAATGAAAAGCAGACTGTTTGCAGAATGTAATATGAAGTACACTCTGATAATTTTAGCATTAATCATGAACAAGATGACTACAAGTGACATGACATTTTCAACCTGGCTAGCTTTCCTGCCCCAGAGCCTGGCATGTGAATCTGTCCTGCTGGGCCAGAGACATTTAAAATAAAACGAGGGGGAAGTGAGGCAAAGGTGAATGCTGTTCATGGCTACAGCAAGAGACTGCAGCTATTAGTGTGATTCAGAGACTGAGCATCAGCCTGGGCTTCTCTGGAAGCAGCTCACAGGTTTGGGAGGCTACAGCTTTTTCCAGCTCACAGGTTTGGGAAGCTACAGCTTTTTCCAGCTGCCTGCAGATGTTTTCTGCTCTCTGCAGAGCTGGAGGCCTGTGGACAGCATCCAGAAGACCCTCCTCCGCCTGCCCAGGCACAAACGTGCAAGGGAACAAGCTCCTCAAATGCCAGAAGGAACTGTTTGGCTTGAAGCTTACTGGACTGTGCTTTATAAATGAAATATTTCAGGAAAGACTGCAGCAGGCAAAGGACACCACGTTTACTGGGGTCAGCTATGAAGCAGCTTTCAGCTTCCCCTCAGTGAGTTTTCCTGGGAGGAGCTCCACTCCCTTATGAAACAGAAGAGTGGAAAATCGGGAGGAAATCTCCCGATTTATATCAAATAAATATTTGATTTATATTCAAAACCTTGTTCCATTTAAAACATGGTCATACTGAACAACATGTCCTGCATTTATGGCCCATTTTGGGCCCAGGGAAACCAACCCACTGGACAAAGTTTCTTTCTGTGCTCTTCTCCAAGGGGAAGCTTCTCTGTGGAAGCTGCTCTAGAGGTGCCTATGTTCCCTGGACCATGTGGGACTGACCCAAGTCCTGCAAACACACACACTGGTCTTCAGCAGCGTTTTTTTTCATTAAATCTCATTGTCTACAAGCTCTACCGCCATGGAGCTAAAGCCCAAATATCTAAAGCTATGGGAACTAATGGTTTGGTTTAGTAAGTATTGGAAATTTTCTCTCCGCACCTGTTTCCTGATCAGAGTGTTGCAAACAAATTCCCTTTGACAGGACACTCTGAGGGTCCCCAACGCCATTATCAGTGGGTCATGGGTTGTACTGATAAATTCAAGGTATCTGCCACTAGCCATTCTCTAAAACCATCTTAATGTCCTTTAAGCAGATCTATACTCTGACATACTTCTGTCCTCCTATTCAAAACCTCCTTCCAAACCTTCCTCCTACCACCCAGAGTTGCCCTCTGCCAGACGCTTGGTCCTCTCAAAGAGGGGCAAAGTGTTTTACACCGAAATGCATGGACCTGGTGCAGGGCCAAGGGCTCAGAAGAGGGCAATTTTCCCTTAACAAGCTGGCTACATCCATGCCAGACTGCTGTCACTGCTAGGGTGACCTCTGGCATCTCCCATCTCTCCCATCTTTTCTTCGTTCTCATTAGGTAGGACTCAGCCCAATGATCTCATGCTACCTGGATCTCCACAGGAAGACTCAGAGATTTGAAGGAGTCGATAAGTCCAGCACCCTGTAACAGCCAGAGTTGAAAGAAAGAGGGGGAAATGGTGAGAATGATACATGAGGACCTTTGGGATGCCAAGAATATAAATCACTTGTGGCACTATGAGGAGCCAATGTGGAGGTAATGCCAAGTACAGTAGGACACAGGAGACGTGGGCCTGCAGAGCACTCTCAGCAAGAGTCCCAACAAGCAGCTATTTCCCATAGTGAGGCAGAAAAGAGATTTGTCCGATCCACTTTGTAAGACCTCAAACTGGCTGAAAACAGTGAGCTGTGATGGTTGTTTAATTCCTCTCCACTGGCAAGCAGGGGAGAGCAACAAAGATGGGACACGGGAAAAGAAATAAAAGAGAAAGGAGAATGATTCCCAAGGTGCCCGGGCCAGGGGGCAAACTTCAGAATTACGGATGAGGAGGTGGGACAAAAGGTTTGGCTTAACACGGTGAGCAGAAAAGGTACATGGTGGAAATCATCTCTAGAACAGAAGCAAGCAAACTGAGGAGATGGTATCAGTTGAGAGGTCTGGGGCATCCCCCTTTGGTGACTTCTCTTTGGTGAAAGTACACATGAAAACCATATGAAAAGTCTGTATTTAAAATTTTCACCAAGTTCTAGAGGACTGTTGTCTTGAGAATGAGGAAGCTGAAGACCCAGGACTATTTCTCCATCCAGTATGTTCCTCCTTGTACTCATGTGTCTGCAGCTACTTTTGTACCTGTTCTTGTCTCTTATATGTCCTAGGATTTCAGGGCAATGACACAGAAGTGCAGATACTAAGACATTAAGAGATAACTCAGATTTTTATGCACAGTCATGACACTGCACATGAAAGGGGGTTCATGCTGGCATCTTCTAAGAATACTTCATCTTGAGGAACAGACATGACATGTTTGCATGGAAATTTCCCTAGTAAATGTAATGTCTGAAGGTTTTATGAACTTCCAGCGGGAAACATTCTATTATGGGTCAACTGTCTTCATCACACCTGTGACAGCCACCTGGGAAATGACCTTCTGGCCTCAGAGATGGACAGCCCTATGCACGGATGGGATTCAACAGGGCCTCGCTCTGATCATTCTGTCCAGAGGCCCTGCATCCGGTAGTGAAGCTCTCCTGAGAGGCAATCTGGGAGCTTCTTAGTAGAGGATGCTGGAGATTTATTGGGTACTTAAACCAGTTGTCTTTGGCTCACTTTGGCCTCTCACTCCTAGTCGAACTCCTGCCATCTCCTATCTGATACTTGGTGATGGATTTTTAAAATTATTGCCACCAACAAGTTATCTGCATTGCACCCAGATACTTCTTTCCAGTTTGATTTCTACTTCTGAATTGGTCACAGCCACTCTTGCCTCACAAAAACAGAGGAAAATCTTTCATCCACGCTTAGAATTAGTGGCGGCAGACCAGAAAGGCTCAGAAATCCTCCAAGAAGCCTTAGCCAGAGCTTATCAGAGTGAGGCTACAAGAACTTAACAGAAAGATGTATGGTGATATCTGGATATCCCAGAGTAGCTCCCAGGCAGATCTGAATAGATCAGCTGTCTGTAGCCAGGAGGATCAATTACGATACAGAGAACCCTGGTCCACCACAATCAAGATCAGCCCATCACGTTAAGTTCTGCCTCAAAAACAGCTCTGCCCCATAGAATCCCCTAAAAGGATGGACTGATAAAGAGAAAGAAACAAGCTCTGATGGAGTGACCGCTGCAGGAACACCATTTAGTGACAAGCAACTTCTGCCATTTCTTTTAAATGCCATGGGAAACATTGCTGCTGCCCACATTTGAAGCGAGGGGATGCCTGCTGATTTTTTCCATGTTCACACAAGCAGCCAATTAAACCTGTAGTAGGTCTCCTTGCTACTACATCAATAAGGAGAGTTCCTTCTGGCTAGGAGGACTGCTCTCCAGAGACTGGAGCTCAACCTGGGCTCGTTACTGGTAGTTTTACTGCTGGCATATACACTTAAAAATGCCAATAGTTATTCTTCTACCTCCTCTTCTTTCTGCAGTTTCAACCACCTGGCTTGTCAAGTGTTGCAAGAAGAGCTGATTAGAGGCTGAAATGGAGCCAATGAGGCACCTTCACTACGTAGCAAATTCTCTGCCTGGTAGTATTCAATGGAATAAAGATGAAGGGCAAACACGGTAAGGCATCGTATTTGCAAAGTCCCTGCAAGCCCATTACTCTTTGGGAAGTTCTTCTTGGGAGGGTGCTTGGCAGCACATATAAAACACGTGGTGGAGAGGATAGGGAACCCAAAAAGGTGTCTGCAAATTTGCAGTCCTGACATTTTCCAGCCTGACTCCACTTCCAACACACTTGAGCAAGTTCTGCTCCCATTTTCATTTCTATTTTGTCTACTTGTTCACTTACCAAGAGCACCAAATTTCTGCATGGTCTTACCCTGTTGTTTCAACAAACCCTGTGGGTTCTGTTCACAGAAATGTACGTGAATCCTGACTTTGTGCTGATTTGTCCATCACTGAAAAGGGCCTTGAGGACCTGCTCTCATCCTTAGCCCATGCCAGCAACCTGGGAAACAGGTCACCACATACTCTTGGTGTCCCTGCTGGAGCAGGGGTCTGGACTAGATGATCTCTAGAGGTCCCTTCCAACCTCAGCCATTCTGTGATTCTGTGATAGGGTCCTCTGATCTCTCTAGGGGCCAGGTTAGTGCTATTGCTCACGATGGAGGTGGAAGACCATCATCCGGACTCCTCTGGAGCCTTCTGCCATGAGCCTGGTGCTCAGAGCACAGCTGCAAAAGCAAACAGGTAGAGAGTCCAAGAAACAAGAGAGAGGCATTCAACACCCGATGGTGGTGGTGGTTCTCCATTGGGCCTCTGCTCGCCTGTCGTGACCTCCAAACCAGCGACCAGACTGGGTGCTGTCCTCCCAAAAGTTACTGCAGGGTATTTGCACACAGCCCCACAACAATTTTAAACAGCACATTAAAATGCAAGGCAGAAAAAAAGGCATAAAGGCTCCAGAAGCAAGAACAAGGACAAAGCTGGTTTTCAAATGGGTTCAATAAATACCAACAAGGAGCAGCATGCTCACTACTAAGCGGTTTGTCCATGCAGGCCGCATTAAGTCAGCTTGGTGGTGGGGGCAGGAGCACGGGGTAGCAGCGGCTCTCCGGAGGGAAGCAGCCACAAGGCTGATCCCAAGGCAGAGAGGGGAAAATGTGGGTGATGCCGGGCACTTTCCAGCCAGGTGCCGTTTCCGATGGCTCACGTGCCACGCGCCCGCTTGGCCCAGGTGCACAGAGCAGCGGCTGGCAGCAGTGACGGGCCCCGCGGCGCCTCCGCCCGCGCTGCCCCGGCCCGGGGAGGCCGTGGAGGCCGCCGGGCCTCGAGCACAGCGGAGCAGCACCGGTTTCCCCAGCAGGACTGGCATCTCACGGCACTAGCAACGTGCGGCGGAGCATTCCCAAGGCACACGGGGGAGAAAGGAGGGAGAAGATCACGACGGGCAAGCCAGAGATAGGCAGAGCTGCACGCACGTTCCCACCGGTCAGTGGTCATGCAGAACGGCAGAGGGGAAAACGAGCAGCCAGGATCCTGCAGCACCCAGCCCGCCTCCCCTCGGCCCTCAAGAACCGCTGCAGTTGAGACCTGAGCTGAGGACCCAGTGAGTAGCATCCAGCCTCCGAAGTGGCGCCGGGCTGCACGCTACCCACTCCCGGTCCCAGAGCAGCTCTCTCGTGCGGCGCTTCTTCACCTCCCGCCCTGGCCTCGGCCACGGCGCTCACCTTCATCTCTTGGGCCTCCAGCACCTTCTTGCCATCCCAAGCCCAGCTGCGCTTGGTGAAGTAGTTGACGGTGGCAAACTCGATCAGCGCAGAAAACACAAAGGCGTAACAGACGGCTATGAACCAGTCCATGGCCGTCGCGTACGCCACCTTAGGTAAGGAGTTTCTTGCGCTGATGCTTAGGGTGGTCATGGTGAGGACAGTGGTGACACCTGTGGAAGGAAGGGGAAACAGAGACGCTGGTGGATCTCAGACACATCAACATCTGTCCGCTGCCTTCACTGAGAAAGAGCCAGCAGGCAACTCTGTCCTGGTTGCACTGGCCTGGTGCACAGCTGTGACCTCAGCAGAGGAGAAGGTGCCACCGTTAACATGGCCAAAGATGCGAGGAGTACGGGCAGGCTTCTGTCCCGGGGGCTTCCCTGCACATGGACCTCACCTGTCAGGCATGATGTGTCTGTGACTAGGACATAACAACTGTGAAGACAAGCATTGCCAAGGATGAGACACAGGCCAGGATAAGGACTGAATCCTGCTCCCTTCTCTGTCACTGATGCGTGAGGTGGCCTTTGGCAAACAGCTTCACATCTTCCCATGCTCTTCACAGATGAGCAGAAACCCGTGAGACAAGGTGGCTCTCAGAACATATCAAAAACCATGTTTTGTGAACTACCTAGATGGACAACAAGACCTGCTGTCCTGCCAGCATGACCAGGAATGAGTGAGTGGCCCAGGATGACTGTCAAAGACTCTCTTAAAAAAAAAAAGATCTGAAAAATTGAAAAATGCCTTTTAAAGCTTTTCTGTTAAAGCAAGCAACCGTTACTATCCATTTTCCCTAATAACATACTTTTCCTTTAGAAATGCTCTAAAAACATAAAAATATTGACTAATTTTCACTCCCTTCAAGCCATACTCCTGGTAATTGAGGAGTTTTAGCAATACTGTTGATAATACTTTCTGCGGAGAAAAAAAATGGAATAAGCAATTGCTATTAAAAAAAACTAATGAGAACTCTGAAGCGAGGCAATTTGGAAGCTCAGATATTTTTCACAAAGTTAAGTTTTAATTTTTCGATCAGCTTTTTTCCTGCTGAACCTGAGCTGCTACTTGAAAGAACCCATCTAATTGAAAATATCAGGATAACACAAAAGGCAATCAAATATGCCCAACAAAGGGCTCCCTCTAGGTGTAGGCAGCGTCTGGACGCAGACAACGGCTGAGGTTGGAAGGGACCTCTAGAGATCACCTAGTCCAAACCCCTGCTCCAGCAGGGACACCCGGAGCACGGGGCACAGGGCG
>JAVCKT010011199.1:0-10586 GCA_032273925.1 Rhynchotus rufescens
TCACATTCCTCAAGATTCCTCTTTTTCACGAACAGGATGAAGAGAGTATTCCTATAACATATCGAGAGCTACCTGAATACAAAGAACTCCTAGAGTTTAAAAAGCTGAAGAGGCAGAAACTGCAGCAGATGCACGCGGAGAGCGGCTTTGTGCAGCACGTGGGGTTCAAGGTAAGATGGACTCACCTTCTGTGCAGCCATTCCAAAGATGGCCTCGTTTGGATTGCCTAAGAAGACTTCATTTATTCTGTGTTTCCTTAGTTCTTGTTTGCCTTGTTTTCTTTCCCTCTTTTTTTTTTCCAATTAGAACCAGCCTGTTAATTCACTGGCTTTGATAATCAAGCACATGTCTCACAGACTGTTACTTGCTCTTACTTGCACTTTCTGCAAGAAGAGACTGCCCCAAACTGAACACCTGAAGTCAAAATGGAATAAAATAAAAAAAAAGGGTCACCTTATTACCCGTCAGTATGTGCTGCTTTTATGTGCTGACGTTTATGTGCCCCCCATCATGTGTCCTTCTTTATCAGACACTGTTAATTGTGTGCAGCTTGTGATGTGCACGCGGCTGCCAGCGGGGAGAGAATGCAGGTTCCTGCAGAGGCACTGCAGCCCCTTCGCCTCTTAGATACTGATTTATCTTTTTCAGACAGATCCATGTCAAAATCCATTTGAAATCTGATCCTGTTCGCCAGCTGACCTGCGGAGTTTCAGGTTGATTCTGCACGCAGGTTCATAACCCTGCTGGCCTTTCCCCAGGCAGGTGGGCAGGGTCTGCAGCAACGGGGCCAGGTTGCCCCTACAGGAGGCCATGGGACAGACACTTCATTCCCTTTAGGCCTTGATTCCCTCATGAGAAGTCCTTCGTTGTGGTTTTGGACTTGTTTTGCCTCCATTATGCAGTAAAGAAGGGACAAAGATGTAGAATAAACTGCTAGTAGATTAACAGATTGAGATGTGTATATATACACACCTATAAATACAGGTGTATGCATTTTGCTGCAGAAAAAGGTGGAGAAGCCTCCTAATGCAATCAAGTAATACTGGCAGAAGTTGAAGCAAGAGCATGAATGGGTGGCTATGTGAAATTAAGAAAATAAACATTAGTGTGGTATCTCAGCATCAACCAGTGATAGGGGGCATGAAAAAAGGAGCTTTCCAGAAATCGTTTTTTGTTTCTTTGTGGAGGATTTTCTGTGCATCTGTGCACTGTGCTGGAGTGATTTTTACACCATTTGCAGCATGTAGCTAGACATATTTTCTAATGCTCATTTCTGTACAAATGAAGGGTTATTCAGCTTAAAACTCAGTTCAAAGTGACTGGAAAATAGGGACAACCTGGTGGGAGACTTGATCACATGGGTAGACCACTGAAGGAGACATTTTTTTTCTTTTTTTTCAAGAAAGTTTGTGTTTCCTTCCAAAATCAAAATTTGGATCAAAGGTGCAGAAATAACAAACAGGATGCTTTTCCAGCATCAAATTGCAGATAGAAAACTAAAGAAGCCTTATGCAACATGAAGCATTCAGAAGCTAAAGCGCCTCTGCAACCTGGATTTCTATTTTATTATGCATTATAGTAGGTTATGAAATTACATGAGTCCGTACGTTTGTTTTCCACGGGAGTGCTGTCTCCCTCAGAGCACAGGCTGGACGGTGCTTGTGTAATAAGGAGCCATTCGGAACATTTTTGTTTGATTTTTGTTTTTATTTATTTTTTGAGGGCTCTACGTGGCCATCAGCTGTATTTACTACACATTATTCAAACCCTACTGTGAATATTAAAATGTTGAGTCCCTTGTGGGATTTTTATGGCTTTCATTGCTGTAATACTAGAGTACTTTGCAACTATTAATGACTTTTTTAATAAAACGAAAGGCAGGGTGTTACTTCTGTTTTGCAGGAGAGGTGGGAAGGTAGAGCAGAGATGTTAAGGTTAAGAGTTCCCCCTGCCTTTTGGGTCCCAGCCCGAGGTGACTGGCACTGTGCACGGGGGTGTTTGTTTGTTGTTTTGTTTCTTATTGAGCTTTATCCGAGCAGGACGTTTGCAGGGAACAGCTCTGAACGCTCCGTCCTCCCGCGGTGCCCTGGAAGGGCAGGGCGCAGCGGTGGTGGCTCCGGCTCCGGCTTTCTCGGCCCAGTGCCCCTTTCACGGGTGCCTCGGGACCACGGTCCTGCCTGGCAGCTCCAGGCTCTTCCTAAGAGCAAATCCCTTCACATCCCTGACCACCCTGCTGAGCATCCAGCTGGGATCTTCTTGCATTTTCTATTCTCCATGACCCTGATTCTCCACAGGGATTTAGTTCTTATCTGTTTGCTCAGCTTTAGTTTTAGACTCTTCTTTCCTTATCAGAATCATCCCACTTCGTTTTCACTGACTGGCCTTCAGCTCCAGCTCGCTCACAGTGTGCAGCGCTGGCTGAGCTTGGAAGTGCATCAGCCTGGCCCTTCCTGTCCTCACCTGGAGCCATCGAGAGCCTCCCCGCGGGCTGACATGCTCCAGCCTGGCTGCTCTTCCCTTCCAAGGAAACCAGTTCCGTGTTTCCCATTGCTGGATTTGCCCGCAGACCTCAGCGGTCACCCAGCGGCAGAGGGGCCCTCGGTCCCTGCACCTGCTTTCCAGCCACTTGAGGCCTGGCCCCGGCTGCAGGCAGGCCCAGCTCCTGCTCTCGGGAGCAGGGGGAGCCTTGGATCTGTTTGTGTGTGGTGTACTGGTGTGACGAGGTGTTACTGGTGCACCAAGTGCTTCAGGTTTCTTAAAGCTTTTCCATCTGCTTCACAGTGTGATAACTGCGGGATTGAACCTATTCAGGGTGTTCGGTGGCACTGCCAAGACTGCCCTCAAGAAATGTCCCTGGATTTCTGCGACGCTTGTTCGGACTGGTGAGCAGCACCCGCTTCTACTTGGCCTTTGTCATTACCTTGGCTTTCTGTTAGTTGCTGTGGACGTTGGGCATCTCTCTCCCAGCACAGGATGCATCATTCCGTGTAGGGGGAACAGGAAGGTGCTGTAGTGTGTGTGGGGGAGGTGGGTTTTTAGTAAGCATGTTTGGGATGTGTAAAAAACGTTCTTCTTTTTGTTTATTTTTTGTTAAGTAGAGCAGGAAAGTTGGGAGTTGTATTGTAAAATAGCGGGGTAATTATTTTTTGTGAACAACCATATAGTATCAAATTTGGCATGGATCTGTTTTTGAAAGCTACAGGTAAGAATACTTGACTTACAAAACGTTCTCTCTCTTCTTTCCCTAACAGTCTGCATGAAACAGAGATTCATAAAGAAGATCATCAGTTAGAGCCTATTTACAGAGCAGAGACATTTTTAGACAGAGACTACTGCATGTCCCAGGGCACCAGTTACAATTATCTTGACCCAAACTACTTTCCAGCAAATAGATGACATGGGAAGCAGATCTGCAGTCTTGGGCTTACTATCCTCTTTGAAAAATAACAATGGCACCATTGTTAGTTCTGTGCACATTTTGGAAAGACTCTGCTTTCCCTGAAATGTCGCTCACAGCATGACAGCTTCCTGGGTGTACTTGTCAAACTACAGCTTTGAACTGTCATGGGTCTAGATCACTGAGCAGCAGCTGAACATTCCTAGTGTGCAGAAGGTTCCACTGGGAGACTTTTCTCTCACCACATTAGTCATTTTTAGGTGGTGAATCTATACAAAAAGAAAACCATACAAAAGAGTGAGCCAGGAAAGAGAGCACACGTTAAAGATAGAGTAAATTCCAAAGGCTTCGAAGAGCTTGGTTACAATGAGATCCAGAGGAGATGAAGTATTTATATACAAACAGTTTAGTAGCTTGCAGTTTTGTTGTGAAATAGTTTTCAGCACAGTAACTGACTTCTTTAGGCAAGGTTTTAACCAATGACAGTGTTTGCTTCTAGGATGTATTCTAAAAAATGCTCACTGTCTCAGCGATGGTTGGTTACAGGCCTTTATCAAATCGGAGCTGCTTAATCACATTGACTTTCAATTTTTTATTTTTTTCTTTTTTCTTTCTTTTTTTTCCTTTTTTTCTTTCTTTTTTTTTTTGTTTTTTTTACCACGATGAACTCTATATACCAACAGTGAAGCACTACAGGGGGCAACTGTGGCATTGCTTCCTTAACCAGCTCATGGTGTGTGAATGTTATAAAATTGTCACTCAGATATATTTTTTAAATGTAATGTTATATAAGATGATCATGTGATGTGTACAAAATATGGTGAAAAGTGCCAGTGGTAGTAACTGTGTAAAGTCTCTAATACTCAACATTAACTCCTTTAAAATAAAATACACAGCCTTCTGCCTCTGTATTTGGAGTTGTTAGTTCAACTCATCAAAGAAAACTGCCTAATATAAATCATATATATGGTAATAATTTTTTCTCTTTTGTAGTCTGCACAAGATCCATGAAAGATTGTATTTTTATTACTATTTAAACAGTGATTAAATTTAGCCTGAGCAGTGAGCAAGGGTTCACATGCATTCTTTTATACTGCTGGATTTTGTTGTGCATCATTTAAAACATTTTGTATGTTTCTTCTTATCTGTGTATACAGTATGTTCTTAAATAATGTTCAATTGTCAGGAGAACTGTGAGAAATAAACTATGTGGATCCAGTCTGTTTATATATAGAATGCTTGCCGTGACTTCCTTTGTGTGGCCGGGCTCCTGATCCAGGACGGCGGCGCCTCCGCCCGTCGCTTCCACGTAAACCCGGGGCCCTGGGGCTGCAGCAGGGCCCGCGTCTCGGCGCGCTGCCGTAGCCAAAAACACACTGATGTCTGACAAGTTTTGTAATTATTGTGACATATTTTTTAGTTAATATATTTTTTATTGAAATGTATAGCTTGTGGTTCAGAAACACTGATTATTTTTTAACTGTAATAGACTTCCAGTTGCTTTAAAACTTGAATATTCAGAGTGATTAGCTAGAGAGAGAGGGAACTCATACGACTTAAAAATATGGCAATAAGAAGGGTAATTGGCTGGCCGCTCCGATTAACTTTACTTATAAGCTGATTGGTATTAATTTTCACAGTAACATTTAGTGTAGACACTTTTTGCTTTAGAGAGAAGTTAAGCAGTTAATCTATATAGAAGGTAATACTTCACAGTTACTAAAACACTGAGTGAGGATTAGAGAAATGTAATAAACCTTTAAAAATACATCACAAACATGCAAAAGTTGTAGAAAAGCATTCTCTAATGGAAAAAGGTACCGCTCCAAGAAGCTCTCGTACCATAAAAATATTTTCCAGCGTATTCATGCTGTTTGTAAGAGAACAGATTCAATGGAGATACATATCTGGGAGAGGGAATCTGTGGTAATCTCTTTTCTATTGATTTCCTGAAAAAATTATTGGAGGAGAATAACCAAAGTACATTAATAAAAATAGTAAATGCAAATCCTATAATCATCAGTTTAGGACAGCTTGGGTAGAAACAAAAGATGATCTGATTTTGAATGAGGTTGAAAGGAGGAGGAGGAGGAGGAGGATTTCACATCTGAATTACCTGAGAAAGGAGCGTCTTGGATCTGTGCGTTTTGCTGCCTGTGTATAAATGTGTGCATGGTGTTTCTCTTGCATACGTTATGAACATGTGCAAATGGATTCTTAATGCACACGTACCCAGTCGAGCACAGGGCTTTTTGTTTCCTTTTGTTCCACAAAAAAGGGCCAGAAGAAGCAGAAATTAAACTGGAAATGTATGTAAAATAACTTTGTAAGTGATTTTTCTTTTTAATTAGCATCTCCTTATTACCTTTGTTCCCATCCTGTGCAATTATGATATCCCACACTTTTTTTTCTAAAATTATGTTGTAATGAGAAGGAATAAATCTGAACTCCCCAGATGAATTTGCAGCTCCAGAATCTTAACTTCTGGAAAAATACAAGGCATCATCTCCCAATACTTCAAGGCTAAGCTTAGAAAACCCTGCCTATTCAAGCTGCTGCATTCTGAGAGTGTCCTGCTAAAAGCTGATGTTCTGCAGACGTTGCTCGTCACAAACGGCACCGCTCTGGAGTTGGAAATGCCCTTCCTAGAGCTTCAGAGGTAAAATTAGGACACAGGGAAGGAGAAGCATCCACGGTATAAAGGATAAGAACATCCTAAAACAGTCCCTTGATGTATAATTGGAATTGAATTTTAAAAAGGACATATTTTGCAAGCATGCTGCTTTGATTTATATTTTCAAGTGATGTACTGTACTTTAAGAAGGATTAAACCCACGTCTACTGTAAAAGAAGTCATTACGCACTTTTGTACATGTTTTATTTGTATTATGTCTTCATTACAAGAAACGTAACTTTAAAAATACAAATCTGCCCCATAAAGTACAACAGAAAGAGCTATCATGCAGCCGCTTCTACTGTGAATTTATCCAGTAGTTCCATAAGAGGATGCAGTTACAGGAATGTCAAACAAGCTTTTACTTAGCTATCAATATACCAAAAACTTCCACAATATTTTGGTTAACAGAAATATGATACGATTTTTACAGACTTTTTTTTTTTTTGCAGATACTGTAGATAGGTGACTGATTAAAAACACAAGCAATATGAGTCAAATAATCCCTGCTTTTTGGTTTTTTTTTGCTCAGTGTTAAGTGTCAAAATACAAGACAACAGCTGATCTGAAATTTGCATTTGACTTTTCAAGTATTCATGGTGAATTTGTACATAAATTTGAACAAATAAATGTGCAATCCCAGTTACTAATGCTTTTAACTGTACTATACAATCATTATTTTCACATGGTCCAATAAACTGGGAAGTCAGTATCTGAGAGCTCAGCCAAAGGTGAGGCTGTCTCAGTACCTGGGTCTATTCCAATATAATGGATTGACAGACTTCCAACTTCCATGATGGATTTTTTTTTTTCTTCTTGTTTTAGTAAGTGTTTTGAGCACATTTCAAAAATTTATTTAAGTTTAATTTCTGTAGCTCAGTAGGCTAGGTTACAAATCCAGTTGCCTCACAGGTGAACATAGCAGAGCAGATTTCTTTCACTAAAAATCAAGAGCAAACTAAGTAATACCATAAAAATTAATACCGTTATTTAAAAGAAACAATAACCAATGGAGCAGTCGGTGTGTTGTGTGATGAAGCAATGTGTCTGACTCAAATGCATGAATAAATCATGAAATACAAAGCAGAGCTGCTGTTCACCATGGTGCTTTTCACCTTTGAAGAGCAAAACAACTAATAAAACAATATACAGCACTTATAGTGTGGAATTAGCATAGAGACCACTTCCTATCGAGTGTTGTATGAATAAGGAAAAGATTTCATCTAAAATAACATTTATACCACATGCACGAATTTCAGATACCTCTCAAGCCCGCGGGTATTGCTTTGACCAGCACTTTAATTGTGACTATCGAGTGCACGTGACATGAAGCTTTGCACAAACCATTACTGAGTTTCAGCTGGAAGAGAAAATGCTGCCTCTTCCTTTTTCAGAAAAGAGTCAATTGTCATGCAGATCTCCAGGAAAACGTCCTCTAGTTGTCCTTCTGCATCAACCTGTGGAGGGAAAACGAGCCTATTATGAACACATTTGGTCACACTGTTAGAAATTATTTATCTAAAAAAAAAAAAAGCTGGTATGATGTGAATAAAGGTTGCTGTCTTTGATCTTATAAATATCCTACTGTAGAAGAGCAGATTCATTAAAAAAAAAAAAAAAACAAACCTACATTTCCATAGATTTATGTGAGAAGATTCTGCAGGCTCTGTTGTCCAGAGCAAGGCACAACAACCGAGTGATGGAGCTTAAGCTCTTTCTCTTAGGCACTAAAATCACATGGCGTCTTTGATGCACAGAACAGTTCCAAGATTTTTAGAATCTCTTACTAACAACAGTGACCACACTGTCATTCTGCCAAAGAAACAAGTAGCGTTGACTTCTTAATTTCCTGTCACCTCAGATGTCGGGGTATTTTGCTGCGACTGAGCCAGAGGCTCCCGAGAGGCAGCAGCTTTTCCTGGTGGGATCTCGGCAGTGTCTGTTTTCCACACTGGTGACTTGGGCCTGGTTTGTTTAGGAACAGTTTGTAGCAGTGCTTGTGCTCTGCAACTTCACTGTTTTTGAAGAATTTTAGTTTCTTTACAGTCCCCAGGATTCTGTCATGAGCAGAGGCTCTCCAGGCCATTCAAGCTCTTTTCCATGACTGGATTTCCACACGTGCCCGACCTGCCTCTCCTCTGGGGAAGGCCGGTAGCTCTATTAGCAACGAGGAGCAGCATGCAGAGCCAGTGTCACATCCGTGAGTTCCCGGGGCAGAGAGGGGCAGCCCCAAGCCGTGCGTGTCCTGCCTCCCAGGAGAGGGGCAGCGCCCGGGCTGGCCCTGCGCACGCAGCAGCAGGAGTTGGGCCGTTCGGTTCCTCCCTGACGGCTGCCAAGAGCTTGGAGATTCTCTGCTCAAAAGCAAACTGCCTGTTTGCTTCCCTGTGCTGCCTCTTTCCTGCCTTCATGTAGTCATGTGTTTTTAACTGCAACCAGGCCAATTTTGCCAAAAACTCTTTTTTGGAGCTGTCTAGCTGTATCTAAGTCACTCAGGTGTCAAGACAGTGGTAGGGTTCAGAGGGGACATGCCTGATTATCACGTTCCTGCCATCCCTCCTGTCCTGCAGGAGAAGCAAAGGAGCTTCCAGCTCCCACAGCTACATTTTCTGCCATGGGCCCTGAGCTTCGGCTCAGCGGCGGAGCTGGCGGCGGCCGCGTCCTGCGCTCCGAGCCGCTCGCGGCCAGGCTGCAGGCAGCACATTCGGGACCTCCACCCTTGGTGGCATCTGCAGGTGCTGCAAAGCTCGGCCCTTGTCACCTAACGTCGAGCGCTGGCTCCCCAGCCTGCCCTGGAAAGGCCGCAGTCAGCGGAGGGCCCCGGCGGCCGCCGCTGACGCTCGCGGCACCTCCAGTGCTCGCGCAGCCCCAGTTCTGCTCGGCAGGCGCTTCCTCTGAGCTGGGCGGCTTCCGCAGGCCTGGGCAGCCCAGCAAACCTCACCTCACAGCCGTGATAAACACCTGGGATTATGGCCTGAGCATGGGGAAGTTTGACAAGAATTAGTTCTTTAAGATGTCCTCTGCATGTAAATTATAATGCCTGCAGGCCTTTTCTCTTCCCAGAGGTGTGACACGGAGGGGCTGAGGCCCACAGGAGCTAGAGCAGCCCTGTACGGAGGAGTTGGGAGGCGAAGGCAGCGAAGGCAGCAAATGTCACCTGCGCTGGAGAGGCAGAGGGAATGTCAGTCCTTCGGGAGCATTTGGTGCCTGCGAGCCCTGAACAGCCCCGACACTGAAGAAATCTCCACTTTTGCATGTTTAGTATTTAAATGCTTATCTACGGTGCTTTTCATATACATTTATATGAAAATATGTGCCTGAATTTGGCACCTTTACATATCCTTTTATCTTAATAAATATTTTTATTGTTTCTTTATTCTATTAATATGTCTGAACTGGATAACCAGTCTAAGAAGAGCAGCATAGCTGTCTTGCCATAGTCTCAGTGACCTTTTCTAGAGCCAAGACTGATACTGAAGCCCCAGTGCAGGTGTCCGTGGTGAAGGATGGGTTTGCAAGCCTGGCCACTGCTGTCCTTTACGGTGAGCTGGAACGTGTCCTTCCTACCAGCCCCAGCAAAATATGGACAAGTTTGGCTGGTGACAGTGACGGTGCTTCCCACATTGGCCTGCCAAACAGCAAGGGTCCAACTCACAAAACAACTTAATGTGTCAGTAATTCACCGCTAGTACCACAGTAATTTAGTAAAATGCTGCAATTCCACAAGGGAAACCTGTGTTTCTGTTTTCAGATTATAGCCTACCTTGTGAATTAAGGCTCTTATCAAGGTTTTCAAGGTTATTCAAGGTTTTTGTCTTCTGGTATAAGCAGGATTAGATAAAGTCTGTGCTACTGGTTTTGCAATTCCACTATGGCTTTAGGTAATTAAATGCAAAAAAAATTAAGGAGTTAATAAGAAAAATGTATTAATCATCGTCATAGCATAATGCTTATTTTGAAACTAGATGCAGCAAAATACATTTTCTTTCAGCAAATCTCCATTTATTGTAGGATTTTGGATTTAGAGCCCTGATGTATCCTGCCACAGAGCTAAGGGGCAACGGAAGGTTTCTGAAAAACCAACTGAGAGTGTGGAATAAACACACTGCTTAGGAGAGACTTAGGAAAGACCAGTCAAGGTGAGCTGTGTAGCAGTGAATATTTGTATCTTTGTCCTTAAATAACAGGGCTACAAACCTTTCTGAGAATGACAGTGCAGTTGGTGGTTCTTACAGCAGTGAACCGAGGCATTTAGAAATCCAGGGAAACAGGCTGCCCAGATTTCGATACCTTTCATGTTTGGCATGAACTCACGGCTCTGAATTATCTATAACCCATGCTTCTGATGTGCCTTTCTACGTGGGTCCCAGCTGATGGATCACAACCTGCCAAGGGCAGAAACAAAGATGCACTTGTTCCTTTGTTCCCCAAGTACTCAACTGCCATGTTAATTATTCTTTGACAACCTTTCAAAAGACAGAAATAAATTATAGAGCTGCTATCACTAATACCATTGAT
>JAVCKT010011200.1:5774-23880 GCA_032273925.1 Rhynchotus rufescens
CCTTTCTTCTTCATTTGCAAGTCACTTACTTAACTACAACCAGCTGCTACCAAAAAAAAATCCCTTCTAAGCAACTTGTCTGCTCTACCTGCTATTGGAGTTACTATATTGCAATTTATCCACTGATAAGTTCAAATCTCATCACTATGTCAGTGATACAGTCTGATACAGCTTGTTTTTCCTTCGTGCATGCTAAAATATTAAATGAGGACAAAGAATATAAACTGAATTCTCCTTTATATTTAGGCCATTATTACATTATTACAGGACATTACCAATATACTAACAATGGCATAGATAGGAAGGCACTTTACATCCTAAAGTGAACATAAATACTTAATCATTTTTCTTAAGTCTCATATTAGCAATGTAATATTAGCAAGTCTGAGCATAAATGAGAATAAGATGCTATGCATCCAGCACAGCAGATACTTGCCTGCCATGATTATAGTGTAGAATCACTACTATTACGTTGGAGCAGATGATCTATTATATAGATCTATCTACAGATGTACAATGTGCTTGATTTCATAGTGGGAAATCCTGGGGCGATGGTGTCATATTCTAGGTGGGTGAGTTGACATTGGAAAAATCTTTTGACTATCTATTGTTATACAGATTACTCAAAAAAAATGTTTCAGTTACAATAGGACAGAAAAAATCATAAACACTTACAGAAATTTTCACTGCCTATTAACAATTCCACAGATGAAGCTGGAGTTGCATGTCTCGATCTTGGAAAGGCCTCTGTGCTAGGAGCAGATGTTATATGCTTATGTTATTTCTTTTATAATTTGTAGCGGTTGCATCATTAAACATAAATGAACAAATAAAAATATTTTTATAAACCACACCAAGGGAAAGACTGGAGGTTGGGGAAGAGGTATTTATGCAAAAAGATGCTGTTGGCATACAAACATACAGTCCTTAGGTGGTTGTTTAAAAAAAAATAGTAACAGGAATTCAAAAGAAACTTTCTAACCAGATAAGTGAGACTCTACAATGGCTTTCTTGTAAAGAAGGGGGGGATATGAATAATCCTACTTATTATGAGTATGTATGTGCAGTAGCTGACTTGGTGAAAAGGGGTCAATAACACCTTATCACTGTCTTGCATGGTGATAAAGCAAAGTTCTGGGTAAAAACCAATAGGGTAACTAAAATGAGGCCAAATAGCTTGTGAAGGAGACAAGAATAACTTCTGAAATTGTCCATATTGTCTTCTAAGTCTCCAAAGAGTATCATGGGTTTTAGACTTCTGTTGCCTTACTCACTCTTTGCCTGCAACACTGCCCGGGACATTGGCTCTTCTATCATCTCTTGTTTTGACCAGGGGAGAGAAATAACTCTCTCTTTTCCTACCATTTTTATGGGAACAGCAAGATAGTATCTCTTACTTCTCTAGCAGATCAACTCTTTCTGATTAACCATTTTATAGAAGACAAAAACAAGTTCCTTTTGCCATTTTTGTTGCAAAAGGAAATTGACTTTAAGCTGTCACACGTTTTCTGCTTATATCAAAATACGAGTAAATTCTTACAATAACCCTGCTTTTAGCATCATATTCCATAAGTTCTAGATCTGACCTATTTATTAACACTTGAGCCAATGAAATGTCTCAGGGATGTAATTCAGTCATGCCATTGGAGATTTTTATTTGACGGTTTTCCACAGAAATGTGGTTCTAAGGTTTTTCTTGAGACTATTTACAGCAACAAAAAGTCTTACTTCAGTCTTTTTTCTTTTTGTCCTGTTTCTCTTACTATTAACTTTTTATTTATACCATATATCTTCTGTCTGAAAATGCAACCTTTTATTCTGCTTAAATATTTTCACTTAATTTGTTTTTTAATCTACATTTGACTTTGCATTTTTATTCATTTGTCACTCTACAGTATAAAATCTCTCATTAAGACTTATTTTTGACATTCTTTCAGCCCTAAAATGTACTATGCACTTTCAGCCCTAAAATACTATGCACTAGTATACTGCTTTTCTTTTTTTTTTTAATAATAATAATACTAATTTACCTTATATTCATTCCAAGTGGAAATTATTTCTTCAGTAAATTTTGAAGTTTTACTTGCTGGTATTAACAATGGCTAAGGTTTCTTTTTAAACCCTTTCTTCAACTTCAGCTGCCACTTATTCCCTAAAATATAAGGATTCTCTTTTTGTTCAAGATAACATTTCAGTGATTGCCTCATGTTTTTAAGTTGTTTCTGTGACTTCCTCTCTTCAGCATGAAGATGCATATTTGTTTCTTTTAAGCAATGTTATATCTTCTAAATATTTTTGCAGAGCTGTTTGTCCTTTGTGCATATTATGATGTGTCTAAAGACAAGTCACTCCTGAGACCCTATCTTGCTTCTATATTATATTTGTGGTTCTTTAGGCAGAATTTTTCTTTAGATTCTTTTGTGTTTGTTCTTCTGTTTTGCTTATCCCCGGCTCCTCTGTCTTGTTTTTACCCAAAACTTCAAATCTGCTTTAGGTTATGCTCTTCAGATTTGCAAACTGAAATATATTTATCTCAGTTCAAATTAGAGTAGGGTTAACTCTACTCTGATTTCTGAATTACCCTCAGAAAATAAAAATAAGTAAATGAATTCTTGTTTCTTCCAAGGAGCATGAGACAGAACAGTTCAGATACCAGGCATAAAAATGCCATCTGATTATGCCAATGAAGCCACATCTCAAAGAAATGTAGCTGTATAAAAACGTTCCTTTCAATGTGAATTTCTGTTTCGACAATGGCATGAATATCAGTGGGTAATTTAAACCTTTATAAGGGCAGGAAAAGATAAAAATCTAGATGCAAAATATTTTGTTTGTTCAAAGCATGAGAAATTTCCATAGTATAAAACTACCTCTATCCTACATATTACCTAAGATATGTTTCTTTATATAGTCTTCCACACTAAAACAAGAAGCACAACGTTATCATACCACAATGGCCTGTTTGATTACATCTCATACTGACTATTCAAATAACACTTGACTGGAAATTTTCAAAGTCCTTTCGGCATTCAGATCCTCAGAAATTAAATCAAAACAACATTTCCTTACGAAATCATATTGTAAGTTTATGTGTGCACACATATACATTCAACTTAACAACAGCTGTTCAGCATAAGAATGTGTCTTCTGTCCCAATGCTGAGCAGCACACTGGCTGGGCTCAAAGGGCAAGATCCTATCACCCACCAGTCACTGTCTTTACAGTGCGCCAGCCCTGATAACACCATCACAGATATCGCTCACCTGTGCTTGTACCAATAGGACTGCTGTTCCCTGAAGCGGCTCTTTCCTTAGAAACTTCATGGACACTAGTTAGTTCAGGACTATATTGTCTGTATCTGCAGAGAGGAGAGATAGCAGGAGCATAATGGATAGGACTTTAGACTAAAGGACATGGATTCTGCTCCTAGCTCTGCTTCTCATCTGCCACTTGATCTGAATTCACTCTATCTTTCTGTGCCTCTGTTTCTATAGCTATGTAAATTCTTTGGGGAGGAGATACAGTATCTTCTTGGGTTTTGATTTTTTTCTTAGTGATAGGGCAATGATATCTCAGTCTGAGGTAAGGTGTCTATTCCTTATTGTAATATAATTTTTGTTGTTACAAGAGACCCGAGCCAGAAGTCATTTAAAAATAAATATAAAGCAACTGTAGACTAAACTTTCAGATTTGGTATCTCTTGCTTTCTCTCTCTACTTGAAAAGGCTTTTGTAGACCCTGTTCTTCAAATTACTTTTTATTGTCAGGTTGTAAAAAGGTCTGATACTGGGAGTCTAAAAGCTTGCTGAGCCATTAAGCCACATGGTACTCTGAACCTAATTGAAGCCTCTCATTGCTATGATGAAACTAATGAATAATAATGTGAAGATTATATATCATAATAACATAGCAAGTAGAAATGCTTTAATAATAGGTTAGCCAATGAAAAATAATCAATAACATCTGAAAAATGAATATTTTCTATAGATTCAGAAATACAAATTTTATATTTTACATTATTGCAGGCAGCAAAAATGGCAAAAAGTCATCTGCATGAATTATTCTAAATTTTTATGTTGTCATTTATCTCTGAAAAATACTTCACTGTCCATGAGGGGCCAATTTTAACCTCATCAAAATTATTGTGAAAATACAGATCCCAGTTTATGGCAAAAATTTCCAAAGCAACAGTGAATCCAGTGCCAGCAAAGAAACAATATAAAGCTCTCTGAGAAAACAGGAAGGCTCTTGTTTCCCTTTACTATCCTGTACACTATTTAGAATGGAAGTCACTAAAGAAATGTTGTTTGCCAAAGTCCAGTCAGTCTCTGCTGTGAAAGAGACCAGTTTCAATGATATATTGCATAGAATATACAGATATTGTCCTATTCCTTCTTAGCCTGTTCAAGTAACATATATGTCATATACAATACACCCTTCTCAGCATATCCCACTCACAAAAAACAAATGATCTTTGTTTCATAATTGGCTTAAATCCGTTAAAGCCTGTAAACTGTGCTTACTGTTTTAAAAGCAAGTACATTCTTTTCTTTCACAGTTATCTTGTCTAGTGATGTGTTTATCCAAAAACTTTGCCAATGCTTTATATGATATGGGAGCATACCCATGAACAGCGTATTTATCAGCCAGGCTAAGCTTCGAATGCTTGTGTTTATCCAGCTTGTGGGAATTCCTGCCAGGGGAGGAACCATCATAACAGTCAGAGGCACATCCATAGCCTGGGAAAGAAAATTCATCTCTCTCATGCTTTTCACTTCAATTTCATCAATACATTTGACATTGGGAAATGAAGTTTATTGAACCTCTGCATTCATCCTTTGGAAAGCCACTCCCAGTGTCAAAGCAATAACTCAAATGGAGACAATTTCAAAAGGTCCCTCACCAGAATTGCAATTGTGCCTGAAAGGTGAAAAAAAAATCCTAATCTACTTTCCTGAAGTATTCAGCAGATCTTTAAAAAAAAAAAATCTGTAGGATTAAAATAACAAAAAGAAAAGAAGCTTGTCCTCTTAGAGACGAACAGGAATCAAATGTTCCTGATTATAGTCCTGACCTTATATTTAGTACCTTCTTTCTCTGAAGGGAGGTGTGGGGAATACTATGAACTCAAGTTTACATATTTTGATGTTGCTACAACAAAATTCTGACTTTCTTGAAGGAATTGAATATTAACTTCAGTGAAGTAGTAAAAGAATCAAGAAAGATTCTGTTCCTGTTTTATCCAGAGCTGTGGGAAAGTGTTTACAGAAAGCAACTTGCCAAACATTAGTTAAAGATCAGAATCTGGTACCATAGTTTTAGACAGGTAACACTCAATAGTGTATAACTCAGGTGGTCCTCAGGGAGTTCAGAGTTGTGTAGCCCTTCATGCCTGGGCAAAACAGGATAAAAAATACCAGGTATGTGAACAGGAAAATTTTTGCTTGTCCAATGTCTCAAACATACATGCATGTACAAGAGCAAATCAAGACAAAATTATGGAAAGGCTTTTGTTACCATTCTGCCATGGACACTCACTTGAGACAGAAACTTAGCATGTGAACGCCTCATCTTGGGAGCCTGTTAACACTAGACAAGATACTATGTCCTGTAGCTGCTACATTTTATGCTAATCTTACGCATCTGAGAGCTACAGCCCATCATAATTCCTGGATAGATGAGATCCATCAGACTGCAGCAGACCCCCTGAGCAGGGCTGTGAGCATGGAGATGGTCCTGGTGTGAGCAGGGATTTCCAGATACACTGATGCTGCACTTGGCAAGGTGAGAGGCAAATGCTGGCTCACAGCAAAGTAATCTCATGAACTGGAATATTGCTGTTCCTGGGAGGAATTCAGCATGGATGTGTGCGGAGATGCTCGCGCTAGGAAGACGGCATGCTGGTGAGCGAACCACACTTTGCTCATGCAGGCAAGGTCAGAGATCAAAGGGAGAGACACAGTTGCTCATCACAGGAGGCTGGCACGATGTGCCAGGGCAATGCATGATTTTGGCTCGCATCAAATATTTCAATCTCAGGCAAGTTTGATAGTGTGAATCAGGGACACAAAAGGCTTGTGGAATTGAAATTATTTCCATAGCTGTATGATGTACTCTTGCCATGACTACAGCTGTGAAAGTATCTCCTTTTTGTAAAGCATCTTGCATGGAGAACCTTTCTCTCATGTTTTAGCCATCAGTACAAGAGGTTGGAGTCTCGCTGATATTCTAAGCTCTTTGGACAACATAGCCTAGCAAAAAAAGATGTTTCCACTCTAACTCTTAAGTTTTATGTCTCCTCTTGGTTGAATCCATACCTTTCAATATTTTTCAATGCCTTTTTTTTTTTTTTTTTTGTATTTAATAACTATTATGTTCCCTTTATGATTATGGAGTAATGAATAATATTTCAGTCATTTATATTCTAAAAGCTGTGCATTACTGAAATAAATTCACTCTGCTCTAAAAAAAATCTCTTTTAGGCTTTCACTTGGTCAGATTCACAAAAGCTTAATGTCAGATTATTATTTCTGGCATTCAGTCATCAGCAAATAACATTGTACCTTAAGATGTGATTCTCAGATACTAAACACCAGAAATAATTGATCATCATGACATTCCTTTGTGAATTACAACTTTCATTTTTTGTTCTTTTAACATCACATTTAGTCAGAAACATGTACCAATTGCTATGTTACATAAAAACAATGCTGCTTTGCTATTAAGTTCCTCAATAGAAGGTTCACTCTCAATACATTCTGCTGGACAAAGCCAGGAAATTAGTACCTTAAGTGCCACTGTATTTTTCAGATCCCCTGAACTTGACTCCAAATTCCAGTATTTCCCATGAAAGTGCTGTTATACCTGGGAGAGTCTGATCTCCTAATTCATTCTTTCTTTTTTGTTCTTCAAAAAAACAAGGGCTTATCAAATATGCCCTTTTCCCACTGCACCATCCAGAATGCTTCCACTTACAGCGTCTCCTACTATAAATTAGTAATACTAATTTGCACCAAGCAAATTGGTACTAATTTGCACCAAGCAATTGCACCAGTGCGGACAAACTAGCCCCAGTCAAATATATATAAATAAACTCCAGAGAAAAGGCTAATTCTGAACTGAAAATGAGAAGTCGTTTAAAGAGAGAACATATGTCCAGGAACGGATGGGAAAATTTTATAAATTCAAAACTTACAGATGCATATTTGCACAGAGCTGTGACACAAAAGCTCTCGAGCAGTCAGTGGAACAGAAGGCTGGGTTTTGCCTACTGCTGTGGTCTGTATATCAGTGCTGGAATTGGACATTAATTAGCACTTTATTTGCTGTTGCGCTCCTTTTCCTACAAATATTTCCTTTGGGGCCATGACAGCCATTTCCTGCCCTTTCATCTTCCTCTCCCCCTTCTCCCTAGTGATTGAACTATTAGCCTCGTGTACCTGTGACAGGCTGAATACTAGCTACTTATGGGAGAACCAAAGAGCTAAGCACATGCAGGAATAAAGGATATAATGCAACTACGCTTACCCTTCCCAGACATGAAAGACAAAATGCAACACCAATGAACAAAGAAATGGGTAAAAAAAAAAAAAAAAAGAAGCAACAAACTCGTAATATCATACTTCAAAATGTTTGACATGGTAAAACTTGCAGCTCCATATTTTTCTATCTTAGACTAAAGTAACAGAGAACAGGGGTACTGTGAGCCATCAAGAGAGGTTATGCAGAAAGGCCTGGATTCACAGCAGCCCTGTAGGCAAGGGAGAATTTAACTATGTGCTTAACTCTCAGGCTTAAGCATGTGTTCAGACCCCAGTGACTTTAATCAAAACTGAATCGTTGCTTAAATGTGTTGCTGATGGAAATACATGGTGAAAGCAAAGGAATGATACAATAATGTTAACTAAAGACATGGTGCTATTATTCCTCAAAGTTTGACTTCTGCCTGGCACATGTGCTTTTAAAAAGCTATCCTAAGCCCTCCTCCTGCCTCCCAATTGGAGCGATAGAAAGGGATCTACTTGATGGATTGTGCCCCTGTTTTCCATATACTCTGCAAGTGCCCTAATTCTTCATTTCACTTCTGATCACAAAGATGCACTGGAGTAAGTTCTGCAGTCTCCACCTAGGCAACACTCTCTGAAGCCTGTGAGTATTTGGATTGGGCCCATAATCACCTGGGCATACATTAGTTTCCCAGATAAAAAGAGATCTTTAAAATGCTTAGATATTCTGGCATAATTATTCCCAACTGTTGTTTTGTTTTATCCATGTGTCTCACAACAGATTCTTTAGCTAGGTCTGTGTGCAACTCACGTACTGTGTTGCCACAGTTCATGCAAGTAAACCCCAAGGTCTCCATTGAAGGCAATTAATTTATTTAATAAAACTCAAAAAAAAAAAAAAAAAAAGAACAAAATGATCATTCCCAGTTCTGCAGCTTCCCAGTTCAAATCTAAGTAGAACTACTAAAATAGAACAAAATGTGTATTTTGTCTTTGTTCCTGTGTATTCATACGCTCTACACAAAAACCCTTGGAGGAATTTCAAGTAGGTGATTGCTGGTAATCATTTTGTTTAAATGTGCAAGGTTGCACAGGACCTCTGTCTACCAGGAAACAGAATGTTCTCACTCAATTATATTAGCAATCATTACTTCAATAGTGGAAACTTCCACAGTAAATAATACAGACTTTATATCGTATTTAAGAAGAAAAAGTGCACCTCTTTAAAATCACTAGAGACAAAAACAGTCAGGCTGGGGAAGATTTTCTGTTTGCTCTCAGCAAGTAAAGTTAAGCTATGGGTTTTTTGGCCAGGCTGCTGTGGTACTCCATGGAAATGTTGAAGGAAAAAAATCTATTTTCAGTTAGAAATTATGCAAAAAAGTTTGGGATGATCTTGTAATCATTCTCATGTGTAATGTCATTTTCACGTTATGTATATATTTTAATGACAAAGTAAAGGCACGTACTTTCTGAAGTGCTTTTTGTTTTTACATAAAACATTTCTTTATTGTATGCCTGACACTGTATGTTTGCCTCAGAAACAGCAAGAGCCTGTAAGCATTCACAGTACAGAGAAATTCTATAGCAGGTCATTGATAATACAGCCTTTCCAATTCTCTTAATAGCCCAAGTAGGTTTATTTATCATCAAAGCTGTTTTATCTTTTTAAATTTTTTTTAACTCTCTGCAGCTTACTTCTAAAAAGATATCCTTGCAACTAGAATCTGATTACTGTTATACCTACATAAATCTACATATTTGATTCTGATAAATAAAATACTGGCTTTTAATTACAAAAAAATCAAAATTAAAATAGATATCTTTCACAGCTATATTTCTGAATCCTATTTTACATATTATTTCTAGTTCTGAGTAGTGTGAGGCAAATACATCACAAACATTGGAAAGGCTGTACATTTTGTAATCCTCTTCTACTGCAAGTCTTTTTTTTTCTCTCTGAGTAGGTTATTGTTTTACTTGGCATAAATATCATGCTTAAGGGAGGGGAAAAAAAAGAAAAATGACTTCAAAAATAGCATGAAAGATGCAGGTATTTGTACTATTATAGAGGATCTAACAGACTGAAGAAGTGTGGCAATAAACTCTTTCCATACTGCTCACAATCTCAGAGCTCCACATTTATCAAACTGACCCTCAGTTTTGAGGATAGAACCTGGTCCTACTTAGAGGAAAGGGGAATGCTAGTTTGTTTCCAGTAAAGACAAAGATGGGGAACTGAACAGAATAAATGAATTCCAGTCAATAATGTCGTGTGGTTTATTTAAAACATTTTTTTTTAACTTCTTGAATAAACTTCATGCCAAAAAGACTTTTTTTTTCCCAAATTTGTTCAGTTAGCAAATTAAGAGAAAGTGTTTCTGACAATCCAAATTCTAAAACCTTGCTAAAGGATCAGGCTCATGTATTAACTTTTCTTCTGATGTCATCCCTAGAAGAGTGACCCTCTTCTTATATCTGTGTCCAATGGATTTACAAAGACATACCAGTGGGATTTGAAGTCCATATTATTGTGTAGGAATAACTGAAGAGCAGCCTATTCCCTGCCTTCCATACGGGCCCAGAAAAGCTGTTATACTATGCAAGAAAAGCATTGCATTGCAAAGCATGGCAATTTCCCTGAGCAGAATCAGCTTCGGTCAGCTAGTCACAAGACATTCTGACAATTCTGATGGTACTTTTTAAAAAGAAGATTCACAGAAAATAGGACTAGATATAGTGTCTGTCTTATAACACTTCCAAAAGTAGAGATGTGGTCCAGAATACATAAACATCCTTTAGGTGTGCTGAATACAGCAGACTTCATTTTACGCGGACACTTGGCTACTATTCAGTTGCACCCTTGGGAAGTACTTGGTGACTGGATGTACTGTGTCTAGCCCCATCGGAATATGGTCTCTTGGAATTACTGCAATATGAATAATAATTTGAAAGAGGTGTTTTGCAACATCTGTTCTTTTTTCCAACCACATTCCCCTGTGACAAAACTTTTGTAGGTATCCATTCCATCTGGTTGCAAGTAAAGATAGAGATCCACAAAGGACTTGGCCTATTCATGAGACAGAGTGGAGAATACGGAATCTAAGAAAATATTATGGAATCTAAGAAAATATACTCTAACCTATATAACTTTATACGTATATATATTTGTTTACTTATATATAGGTTTCTCCAGAGGATGGAAGGAATTTTAAAAATTTTTGAGACACCTATTTTTATGAGAAAGTCACTGATGCTCAAGTTTAGAGTTAATATTTCAGTACAGAGCATATGTAAAATAATCCTGAATGTTTGTTTCAAAATTAACAAAAAGTATCTCTGACATTTTGGAAATTTTAGAGCAGATATTCAGTAAGTATTAATTGCTATATCTTCAATGATGGCAGTGAAGGGATGACAATGTAGATTAGCTGTGAATTTTCTCCCCGTTTCAGTTTTAATTCATCGTGAGAGAGATGAGGCTGATGTGAATCATTTAGACATACATTACCAGCTGTAGGAATACAATAGCTTTTGAGGTAGCAGTATCTAGCAGACATATTTGAATGCTGCATAATATTACAGAAATCAAATTCATGTGCAATATGACAGGAAGAAATAATCAATATTAAAGTTTTACAGTTGTTGGTTGTAAGAGAAGATCAAGGAAAAGCAGAGGATGCATCTGCAGTAGCCAGCACTTGTGGTTAATGACCATGTCCATGTTGCATTATAAAAATATTAAAGGAGATTAATGTCCAACTTCTTACATTACTACAGCCACATGAGCAACTAAATACACCCTTTTGCCTTTTATTGCAAAGATCCTTAGCAGACAACCTAGAATGTCAAAAAACAATTGAAAGTCAATTACAAAGCAAATGCCTCTCTGACCAGAATCAGGTAGAGCTATCAGAGCCTCACAGCAGGGAGCAATATTTATAAGGAGAAAAATAAGGCCTTTTTTAGAATAACTCCTTTTATTGCAGGGAACTGAGATGGTAGCATGCCACAGGAATCATCTCTGAGTCTGCGGTGTGGGGGAAGCATGCTTTGTGTAGCATGGTCCATGCCTGTACCCATTGAGCCCTTTGGAGTGCACCAAGGCACTCAGTCCCTTCACTTGATTCTCAGGATTTTCTTTGGAAGGGAGCTAAACTAGGGGTGACACAATCCTGCTGATACCAGCACAGAGTTAGGTTGCAGTATGGTGCTGCCAAGTGCCAAGGCTGCCCTGCCTACAACAGGCAGGGTTGTAGGGTTATCTACCAAAGTGCAGGCAATGTGGACATGTTTCTTGGTTTAATGCTGTTTGTGATTCAGAAATTGAATTAAATGTGTCTAGCCTCTCTATATAGAACATGAGAGGAAAGTTATAATTTGCATTCTGTGCACTAGACTGATATGGTAGAAAACTATACACAGTGACAAAATATAATGGTTGTGATGATAGGAAAAAAAAATGAGTGAATTTATCAAATTAATTACAACAGTTCCCCTATAATTGTGTTAGACTGGAAACAGTAACAGGTTGTACCTTACGTGGTCAAAGCTAAAAATACAAATGCAAAAATTGTTGTGCTGAAATCAACTTTAATCAAAATTAATTTATCATTATCAGGCTGATTAGGAGGGTCCCTGAGCCCTCCTATCTGTAAAGTCCCAATCATTCATAACTCATTGTGACTAGGTATAAGGAAGCAATGAAAACAAATGACAGTTTGTCTTTCTTGAGGGACAATGGTTTTGCAGCAGGATCTGGCCTCACTGATGCTGTTCAGACAATTTCGTTTTCTTCAAAATTCAACACTGAATTTTACTAGTCAGCAGGTGATCACTATCACCACTATTTTATGGGACATAGTAATTTTTTTTTTTTTTAAATGTCCATACCTACACTCCAGGACACAGTCATCATTGTTTAATGGAAACAAAGGCACAGTTTTTCTGTAGCTGTCTTTGTAAACTGAGTCCAAATAGCAAAATCTCTGGTATTATCAAGCAATTTACAAGGGCTATGAGTAGCACATAGGTGAAAGCAAACCTGTGCACCAGGAAAGCTGACAGGATACAGGTCAAAAGTATGAAGTGATATATTTGCTATCTTAATTTTATCTTTGGATTCACAGATCAGTATTAACCAGCAAGAATGAAATACCTACAAGAGACAATTTTATGTTGGTTTGTCCCTGCTTAGTTTAGTTATATATGTATGTATACATATGTATACACGTATACTTTTTTTTAATCCAGTTCGAGTTCAACTCTTAACATAAACAACATGTGGAAACACTTTTCCATAAAATTTACTTCAGTCTGTATGCTTAATACAATCTGTAAAAAAGAACTGCAGAATAAAGAAATGAAACATACTGCCACAATACGTATGTGCACGTTGTTTACTTTATAATCCACAAAGCAAATTCCCTCCCAAGCTCATAGCAAGGCTGGAACTGATACGGTAATGGAAATGATCAGCCACCGTGGCTCTGATGGTGCTTGGCACTTCTTTGTATTTAGCACTAAACTTCCTGTCCACCCACCCTCCCCCACCATTCAAGCCCTTGTTTTGGGCTGGAGGAGGTTGCATTTCACTGGTTACTCATGCTACCTCACCACTGCTGAGGAGAACAAACGGCATCCCAGCCTGTAAAACTGTACTTCCTAGCAACATGTTTGAAACTACAGCTGCCTGATATGGCTAATGAATTTTACAATCAAAAGCTAAAGTGAATTAGCTGTAGCAGATGTTTTTACTCTGGGAACTACCAGACCTTTCTGGCCGCTCATTTATCCTTCAAGAGGATAAAACTCTGCACTTCTATTATGTGTTGTCATTGGAGCATTGCACAACTTTATCAAACTTTTTATTCTGGAAACTGAATTAATTTTCTGCAAGGTTTTTTTTTGTGTGGCTCTTTAATCACATTTACTGGGGAACATGTGTACTGTAAAGTTGGAGAGCCGATTATGGCTTCTAGAAAGGCCACTTTCAAAAGGAAACTGCCCTCACTCCTGAGGCCTCCATTTGAAGGTCCTTGGGTTTTGTGAAGAGGAAAAAATTAATTACTATTTTAATAACGAAGCCAAGCCTGCTGAAAATCCTCTTAGAGAGTAGCTGGATGATGTAATGGCTAGCAGGAGGGATATTGAAAACAGTGACCACACAGCCTGCCCTTCACTTTTCTATTCACTCTCTGTAAGATGATACGGGCTGCTGGGTCACACATTAGGGAATTAAAAACATAGCACCGCTTGCTTGGAGAGAAGGGAGAGAGGTGATACAAAGATAGGAGGTCATTTGAAAATTAACATCTGCCTTAACCTTCCACATAAGTTAACTGTGAAGTTGTGGTTTGGAACACACTTGTACTGTTGACCTTGCCCTGCCTTGCACATCTAAACCATTTGTTAGTAGCCCCGAGAGAAGGCAGGGGAATGAAGCATGAATGGAGACATGATTTGCTAGTTTCAGGGAGTATACAGGCTGACCAAAGAGTGCATGAAACCAGCAGTTGGACGTTGTATTAATCCCAGTCTTGCAACTCCCTTGAAAGAGCTACTCAGTAGTAGGATCTAACCCTTCGAGAATATTCTTCTCTACCCTGCAAGACAGAAAGTGAATGAAATTTTCCTAAAGGAAGCAAAACAGAAGCAGAAGTTTGATCATCATCCTACTGTAATTATACTCCTTCCTTGCATTTTAGAGAAACCCTTATGTCGGCTGAGGCCTTTTAACATGCAGAAAGGTTGATTCTTAATCCTTATCTCACTACTGAGAATCCTAAATTCTACCCTCCTCCCCAAACATATCAATCTCAGTGAAATCAGGAATGCAAGTGAAGCACTAACAGGTCCGTTTTTTACTCAGCTTTCCTAAAAGGGTAATTTGAAGTTGAATCTGTGATGAGAACATTTGAAATGTCAAATACCCATGAATTCAAGGCTGATTTAACAGGAAAATATTCCTCCTGTCTTCTTCAGGCAGAAATACTCAGCAAAATAACAACTGATTGCATTTGTCTCCTTCTCAGGAAAAGCTTGCACACTCCCAAGCCTCCTGCTAGCAATTTACCATTTGGAGACAAAATTGTTCCTTGTGTAAGATGGCAGAAGTCAATGAATTTACTCCAGAATGAATCAGATTCTTAAAGCCAATCAGCACAACTAAATGGACCAGAGGGATTTCTTCTGAGCAATGAGAGATGCTTTCCTCTTACCTGAATCTGAAGGGTGCTGTCTCTGCAGGGCTTCTTGTGTCCCCCAGCCTGAAGACCTGGAGACACCATTGAACTCAAGCCTCCTGAAGGGACACTGGAGGAAGTAGCAGCTTGCCTGCAAGACTCAACTTGATTTAGAGCAGTTTATGGGCTCTGAAAACATCAGAGAACATGAGAACGGAACTAAAGCAAGGAAAACCTCCAAACACTCCATCCTCTTGACTTCCTTCATCTGTACAGGAGGATATGCAGGCCTGCTATGATGTAAGCCTCTCATTTTCTCTCTTTTTTTTAAAAAAAAGGGAGGGGGGGAAAAAAATAAAAAAAAAAATTAAAAAAGGGGAAAAATGAAAAAGGGGAAAAAAGTAAAAAGGGGAAAAAAGGAAAAGGAAAAAGAAAAAAGAAAAAGAAAAAGAAAAAAGAAAAAGAAAAAGAAGAAAAAGGAAAAGGAAAAGAAAAAAGCAATCAGAAAATTGATGGATTAAAAATCAATTAAGAAACAAATGAATGACTAATAATTTGATGATCATTAGAAAATAGAATTTTTTTCAATTCCCTCCTTCAACAAATTACCCTTGATACCTGAAAAGATGAAAAGATTATAAGGCACAATCATTTGAACCTCTCAGTTAAGATTATAAATTCTGCAACAGCGCAAGTCCTTTGAAATCGGTATTTTTTTATGAATTGCAAAGAAAAGCAGGTGTGTAAAAACCCACATAAAATATAAATTAACGTTGTGTGAGTTAATGCCAGCCTTAGGCTACAATAACTTGCATATTTCCTATTTATAAAAATCTCTCTAGTTTTCTTTTTTTAAAAAAAAAAAAAAAGAAAGAGCAGTATAATTGACTGCTAATATATAAAAATTATACTTCTGTGGGAAGCAACATCAGCTTTTGGTTAAAGAAGGAAACCGGCAAACCTGATGTGATAGATTTTGATTCTGAGATGCCTTGCTTGATGATGAGGTGAAAAGCAGCAATGTGTGGGCAATGCATCACTTTACAGATTTAAAGGGTTGGGACCTTGTGTCTCAGAAATACTGTCCTTTTCATGGGACCCGTGGCAGAGTCCACAAGCTTGAGCTGCAGAAGACTCATTGGCAAATGATATTTTCACAAAAACACTGCCTTGTCATCTTCCAACTTTGGGAAATTACTTGCTCACCCATGTACATATAAGCCAGAGGGGAAAATACGACGGACATGCAAGATTGAGATTTCATGTATTTGGTCCTTATGAGAAACTGCAGCAAATGCAAATGCAAAAATTAGGTGACAGAGCCCTGGAACAGGTTGGCCAGGGAGGCTGTGGAGTCTCGTTTTCTGGAGGTCTTCCAAATCCGCCTGGATGCCGCCCTGTGCCCCATGCTCTGAAGGTCCCTGCTGGAGTAGGACTAAATGATCTCTAGAAGTCCCTTCCAACCTCAACCATTCTGTGATTCTGTGTTTCAGAGAAATGGGAAGGGGGACGATTTTAACAATCACAGCACAGAAATCTAACTTCTCTTCCTCACACAATAATAGAACAATAATGAAATAATAGAACAAATACTAAGCAATAAAATCATTAAACATGTAAAAGAAGATGAACCACACATCGTAAACAGCTTAATTTTATAAAGAGCAACATTCATCAGACAAACTTAATTCACCATTTGCTTGATTTATTACTTGTGGGCGAGGAGTGATTTTATTCTAGCTTTATTATGTGGAGAATATATGCACGTAATTACGAAGTGAGAAGATGGGCCTCAGTGTTTACTTTATGAAACACAAGCATCTGGCACAAATCTCATCAGGGTGAAGTAGAGGAGGTTGAGGCGGGGGGTGCGGGCAGAAACGAATGATCCCCTGCCCCAAATTTGCCTGGCAGTTCTAGGCTAACAAGTAATTTTGAGTGGGGATGCCCCCGCCGTGGCTTGACGTGCTTGACGCGCCGTGCCACAAGACCCCTTGAATTCACCAAGCCCATGGCAGTGATTTCATGATGCATGGCAGTGGGTGACACTGGCTCAGCCTTTGTGAGCATCCCAGGTGGTAATTGCCCTCCTCACCTTTTTCACAGTTTTGTAGCGTCAACACAAGAGAGTTAACATCTTCACCATGTTAACATGGGGGAATCTGCCTCTATACTCTCCGGCATCTGCCAGAACAAGTCTTTATTCCTAATATATTTTCAGCTCCTCTATGAGGAAGACAGGAGCAGCACAGTCATGTAGGGCCCAACTTCACCGTTACGCCGATGGAGAGTCAGACACAGATTCCACTGAAAAAGTGTAAAGTACGAAATCCTCCCCTGCAGCAAAGTATTGCGACACTATACTACCACTCTATTACCATGGTAGTGGTAGAAGTGTCCTTACTGTAAGGGAAGGCTCTGGGGTATCATCTTCAGTCATGGACATTTGTAGCTGTTAGAAAATGTGAAAGGGAAATCTGTTCGACCATTTCCTTTCTGTCTCAGAATGCTGCTTGCCTTGCCAGTTGACTTAAAAAACGATATTTGGATGTGAGAAGGAAAGCCTTAAATAATAATTTCTCTTCCTTTATGGCAGAGCAGCCCTGCAACAGTAATTTAATTTACTCTTGAGAAATATCATATGAACATCTATTCTCCCTGTGTAGTCTTTTTGCAAAGGAAAACACACATGAAATTGTGTAATCTTGACAAAACGACTCTACATAGTATGAATTAATCTGAAATCAGCATGTTCTACTAAAGCTGCAAAATATGTTTTATAGGCTTCCAGCCCTTCAGACTAGGTGATGTGCAGATGTTTTTCAGAACACAACAAATATTTAACATTGGCAGAATTATTAGTTTCCTCACTTATTAAGATTCTTCTAATCATATTCTGTGTTGTCGGAAACTTTGATAAAGAAAAGAAAACAAAATAAGGAAAACATTCTGATTTTTAACTAGAGAAGTTTAAGATTGCCTTAAACTTGCCTAGCTGTTGTTTATCTCAAAGTGTGGTGAAAACTTTAGTGCTGACTGAACACCAAAAGATATTTTTTCATCTGATCTCAGTGATTTCCAGTTAATGTGCCTGTCTTCTAGCAGTTAACACAAGGAAGTGAAGTCTGCTGGTGCTAAGAAGTGCATTTGAGGCCTGGCCTGTAGCTTATTTTTCGTACTTAGTGAAATAGGGATATTAATTTTGAGTTTGAGGATATGGATGTTGAAAGTGGCAATTAGATGCCTCTGCGCAGAGTCACAGCCTTGGAAAAGGTCATTCAGCTACTCCTTGAATTCCAAAGATGTTTCGCCCTTGGACTTAAAACAGGAAGTCCATCTACATGTGAGGAAGAACTTCTTCACTGTGAGGGTGCCAGAGCCCTGGCACAGGCTGCCCAGGGAGGCTGTGGAGTCTCC
>JAVCKT010011201.1:0-27703 GCA_032273925.1 Rhynchotus rufescens
GCAGAGGGGAGCAGCAGGTAGAGAGACTGGAGAGCAGAAGGTGACTGGAGCCTTCTCGATGCTGACACCCTTCCTTGAGCAGTGAGGCCACAGGACTTGAGAGCAACATTTATCACTCCTTCCTTCTATCTATAGCAAGACTCTCTAAAATGGATTTAATTAAAATCTATTCTCCACCCATAGGATGATCTTAAACTGCATTCTCTCATAGGAGCAAACAGGCTTAATATATATTCTGTAATCTTGAAAGCAATTGGTATGATATATGAGTGTTCTATCTAAGCATTTACTCATTTATTCATCACCAGTTTCATCCCTCAACTTCCCTTTTAGGCTCTAATACAGCTCTCTCACATCAGGCCACTGTCAGTAGCAATTTAAATATACATCAGCCTATGTAAGCAGCACAGGCATTATCAGTCAATAGGAAGGAAAACCCCAAGGACTGTGCTGTATGGCAGAATTGCCAACTCTGCTAATCTGGACAGCAGACCACTGTTTTTAAAGGGAATTTATTCCTCAGTTTCTGTGAATGGATAGCTGCTTTGTCCTGCCTACCATGCAGAAAATCCTCCATAAATAAATAAATAAAAGCTTCATAAAATAAATTTGACCAGAGAAAGATGGTCAGGGAATCTCCAGCAGAAAGCACAACCAACTTGACAACTACACTGCGGCCTAAAATCGTCATTTTTCAGGACTGAAATCTAAACTACATTTAAAAACATTCACACTGCTTTCAGATATAGAATTGCTCACTGAAAAACAAAGTTGAATTGCCAGCATACTAAGAGTTTTGATTAGTGTCCTGGGTTTAATTCCTGTACTGGGTGGTTACTGAAGCCTGGTGGAGCTCGCTGGCTTGGATCTGACATGCAGGCTCCATGGGTGGACAGCCTGGGCAGGTTTCCATCAGTGACTTACATGTTTCACCTCTTTTTCCTTTGGCCTGTCTATTGGAAGTGATACTTAGGCTGCTGCTCATAGCACATGGAAACAGATTTTTCCTTCCTTTCCTTCTTTCAGAAACAAGAAGACAAACCATGGGACGTCTCTTTGCTATGGAGGTTGTGATAACATACGTTTGGCTGAGGTAATGGGCATGGTGCCAAAGCTGTCAGGTAACTACTACTTTCAGCAACAGCTTCTCTGTGTGTGCATATTGTCTTCATGGAAAGTACTTCACTAGTCTTGGTTTTGCCTTAAAAATTCTCTCTCTCTTTTCTTAAAGCACTAAAGAATCAAGGAACTGAAAATCTCATACTTATGTGAATAGCTTTTGACCCAAGAAGCACAATCTGCCATTATATTTTATCACAGCAAATTCCAAACATGATTAATTTTCCCACTCCCAAGCCTTGGCACATATTTCTCATAAGAGGATATTCCTCCAATAAAAATAAATAGATGTGCGACCTTTCCAAATTCAGAAGTTCTGGGAATATCTTACATTGTCCAGAGACACCATTTCTATTATGGGAGAGGGCCAGGGTTTTCTCAGCAGTGCTGCCCAGCAGCTTCTGCCTCCAAACGAGCTCCGTGTATCCTCAGGTGACTTCAGACTAATGACAAAGGGACTAGGTGAGCACTTCAGGGCAGTCCTGTCTCATAACCAGGTATAGTTACTGTAGTCTATACTGTAGTCTATACTATAGTCTATACTACAGACAGCCTTCTTAATACAGACTGCTCATGCTACACTATTATAGTTTATTTGCATAAGTAAATTAATGAGTTAATTTACATAATTCATCATACTGAAGAATAAACACATCTGAAGTTGAAGGTGAGAGCCTTGAAAGAATGGAGAAATCTCTTCTGCAGGTGCTTGTTTTATATTTGTCCAGGATAGAGAGTCTTTATTTAGGATTTTTGTCATTATAAAGTCCCCAAGTAAAGCGCTTATCACTTTTTGTCCTGACTTCTGTCAGTGGATGCCCACTGCCATCGACAGGAATCTGCTCCCACTTCTGGCCTCTGATCTGAATTGCTTTTGCTCCTGCCCTGGGGAGCTGCTGGGCAGCCAGAGCAGTAGGGAACAGGGAACACTTCAGGTGATAAAATGTCCCGTTTCCATTCTGAACTATGGAAAATTTAAAAAGCTTTGATGTCTGAAGGCATATGCACTCCAGCAGAGAAAACTTCACATCTCATCCTCTCCCTAGCTAAGTGTAGAGCTTTTCCATTATCTCACAAACTGCCTGACAACACAATACACATAAAATCTGGAGCTCTCACCACATCAGATCACGAACCAGCTTTCCTGAATGTTGTTATTATGGCAATTCTTAAGCAAGATAAATTTGGGAAGTTTAATAACACTCCTTAGAAGGATGCTCAGTATACCTGAAGGCTCATGGCAATTAATTTTGCTAAACAATCTGAAAGAAATTATCATATTAATGTGAAAAGTATAATGGAGGAATTATCACATGAATGCCCTAATTGCCTTGATTCTAAACCATGCACAGGTATCAGGGAGCTGACAGACACTGGAATCCATCGTTTCCACTATCGCATGTTTTTGCAATAGAATTAAGCAAACACTTCCTTTGCTATTTAGTTAAAGAAATGCTCAGTTCTTCAGATGATAGTCTGGATGCTGAGACAGAAAGCACAGCTCTGTTCACATGCTCATAGCCAAGAAACTGCAACCATTTCCTTTCGGGAATGTACTGTGACACCTTATCACCTTGTGACTGAGCAGGCTGGATAAGTTCCCTGCAGGCCTAATATTTTTAAATTCATCCAAAAGTAGGGGCAGAATTCATCCTCTCATTTATATGTTTCACTTTGCAGTTCTGCTGCACTGAGGAATATGAGATATTTGAATTGACAGGGACCCTGCTTCTTACCTGCACATGCCACAGCAGTACTGTAAGGTAGCCAGAGTGCCCTGAGCTTCCTCTCAGCTGGATTCAGAAATCAAATTGTCCTGGCTATTTGGACATACTGGCTTTAAACAATACGGTATGCTGAGGGGAAGCAGGAAATTATTGTAGTTTGTATCCTTCTATAGCTATTAACTGGAAAACTTAGGAAAACGAGTAAAAGAAGAATTAATAAAATTATAACTATATATTTAAAAATTCTTGTAATGAGCATTGGACGCCAAGAACTACAGATAGAGTCACTTGATTTTTTGTATGTGTGACTATGGCGTGATTATAGAATTGCAGCCTCTAAGTTGCACTTGACCTGTGCATTATACCCTCTTACGTGTTTTGAAAGTAATATCTTCAATTTGACTATGTGTTTTGAAACTAACATCTTCAACTTGCCGATGCTGTAGCCACAAAGGCTTGACAGGCTGAAAATGCAGCACAGCAGAGTATCTCTCCGGGTAGCCACTCGGGAGGATCAGCCTTGTGATCAAGTTACCGCATGTCAATTGATCGACTGTGGCTGCCTGGGAGAGCACTTCTATTCCGCAGCAAATAAAAGCAGTGTGACCTACCATTAACTGTGCTGAAGAGGGCTAAGGAAAGACATGTTCCCCTGCACCTGCACCAAGCTAAGAAAGAGCAGCATCCCAGATGAGCGGCCGCACACAACTCGTCCCGCCCTGGTAACCGATCTGAGCACACAGTTTCTCTGTCAAAATTCAATTAAGGTCAAAACCACGGTGGAGAGCACAACAGCAGCGAATGCTGTGGGCATTTTGTTAGCTGTGTGCGTGGGGTGCCGTGCTGGCCCTCTCTTTGGGACACTGATGGTGGGAGAACAATGGTGATGAGGACAACTGTGACCGCAGGGTGAGGAGCAGGAAACTCCACGCTTGCCTCCAGACCAGCGTGTCACACCGAGCCCTAGAGATCCATGAGGTAGATCTGAAGGCCAGTGTCAGCCTGCAGGAACCCAGATCTTTGGTTACTGCTGTAACCAAGATTTTTAAACTTGAGTGTGTAGCAACGTTAACACACACAGGCTCAGCACCCATGTCCTTATGTCCCGTGAGGATTGACCCTCAGTTTGGTGGCCGCATTTGAAGAAATTAGACCATTCCCAAAGGAGAATAAATGTGGCTGCATTAGCCATGCATACAAGTTCATTCTAACACCTTGCACCTTTCTCCAACAATCTGATCATTTGTTTTCTAAGAAACATTGCAAAATATCTTGAGATCATTGACTTGAAAAGTGTAACAACTGTAACATTGGATATATTGCTTTTATTTACATTTGCAGAAGGCAAAGCAAGACGAGCAGTGAAGCACTTACGAGTGGCACAGCTGCGGAAACAGTCACTGCATTGGCTGAGCTGTTGAAATAGTACAAAGAATAGTACAAATACCAACAAAGCAGCCCAAAAGCAGATCTAAGGATGGCCAGGACACAGGGAGGTAGCAGGTGAGCAGCCAAAAAAGGAAGATCTCACAGATTTAGATTATTACAGAAGTTCAGGCTTAGACAGCGACAGAAAAATCATCCTGAATATATTCATCAAGACATGATGGACAATTTCAGAGGAAATACTGGGCCAGGAATGGGGTGGCTTCCAGCAGATGCAAGTTGTCTATCAAATAAACCTGCTTCACAATGGATGGAGTGGAGCAAAAAGTTCAGACTAAAGCTGCTTGTTGCATATATCCATCTTGAAAAGGCAACTGACTTTGGGTGGCAGTACAAAGGTAAAGATACCACGTGGAGTTTCACATAACTGTAATTATAAAACTTGTCTACTAAGACTTGTGCAGGGCTGAAGGAAATGGGAGGAAAATCAAGCTATTGGTTAAGTCCAAGTTTGATGCAGGAGTAGGGGCATGGAATTGCACTCACTTTTCATGATGGAGCTCCATGTTTTTATTAGATGACCTGAAGGGCAGAATTTTGGAACTGACAGGGAAGCTCTTCATGCCTGCATTTGACCTGCTACCACTGGTAATTTTGTCTGAATTAATGAAACCATTCTTTGCTACCTTGGAAAAGTGGTTTTGTGCACTTGAACTTAAAATTCCAAGAGGAAATGGTTGCTTCTTGGGGAAGGAAGAGTACATTTTATGTTGACATCAATGTCTGCGATATTACAGACAAATCTCACCTTGTATGTAGTTATATCCACATCAGGATCAGTCAGCTCAACATCAGTAGTTCACTAAAGATGAATGTAAATAATCATGTACCTTAGTTAGAAAGTTGCACAGTAGCTGATGAAATTAGAGATCAATAGGGACCACACCTCTAATATGCACATGGTTTTACCAAGCTTATTGTTACTTCATGGATAGAAAGCATCTCCATTAAATAAGGTAGTATTACAAAGCACTGGAGACAGCTGAGGGGAGAATTCTTCAAAACAGACAGAAATGAAAATATACTTGAAAACACCAGACACTGAGTCAGGAAATCAAGGAATGGGATTGACTTAAATTAAAAGGATTATAATGACAATGATACTCCAGACAACATCAATACATGACAGAAAAAAAATCAAAGAAAGGAAGCCAATACCAAAATGTTGGTATCAAATTCATGGCCGGACACTTTATTAAACTAAATAATCTACATGTGGGAATGAACAGCAATGGCATCCTGTTCCCCAAGCCTGGAAGGACACTCTAGAACATCAAAACAAGAAAAAGATAATTTACTCCTTATGAATAATCATTAAAATGCCCAAGTTTTGTTCAGCTCAAAAAATGTAGCTGTCTATCTGTAGAACCAGTCACAAACAACTACTATCATTAAAAAATTGTATTAATACTATGACTTCAGAAGTTTCACTGAACAAAAGATGTCTGTGTAGGATTTATTATCATATACTATTTAGGACTTATTATCATATGTATTTAGCATGCATGCATATGCAATACACAGATTTGCACAGTGAGAGGAGAGAACAGACAAATTTAATGCACAGAACTGCAGACATATGATGTACTTGCCAAGACTCAGGCACAAGTCTTCACAGGAGTCTGCTTGTAAGCCAATTCGTATTTGAATAATTGAAATGACATCTAATGCCAATGGAATATATACAGTAAAATACATATGTGTATTCACCTTTATGACAAAAGTATTAATACAGTGGTACAATATTGAGATTGTCTAGGAAAACATCTTGTCCTAGAAAATATAAGAGCTTTGTGTTCAAAGGATTTAGAAAATAAACTCCCTTTCTGTGGAGCCCTGCCTCCTGGGATTCAGCATAAGAAAGAAAAGAGAATTTCTAAGAAATATCAGGGTTTACTGGCATATTCTCTACTTTGTTCTGAATGGAAACAACTTGAGCTCAAAAGGTAAATTTCATTGACTGTAGATTTTACTAAGTGTGAGTTTAGAAGAGAACGCAAAAGAAAGTGAAGGGTGTACTAAATATGACGACATTTTACAACCCCTTTCTTCTTCTTTTGATAAGCACTTAACAGAAGTCTATTCAGTGAGTGCTGCCAATTCTTATTTTTACCATATGTACAGCTCGAGAATGTCAGAGGAAATGTGTATGGCAAATTAGGGTGAACTCTGCAGCCTGAATGCTAAATGAGGGGGCCAATTATGCAGGATTTGTCTATTTTACTGTACTCATTTATGATTTCTTTGGGCAGGGCACCTTTATAAGACTGTCCTAAAGATATTATCATAATGGAATGTTTTGCATAATGGAAAACACAGTCATCTCAGATCTTCTTTTGCATGACAAACCCTTGATTAGAAAAATAATAGGATGGAAATGGAATTTGTATTTATACAGGCAGGCACAAGAGCCAAGGAGAATGGAACTGACCTCAATACACTGGAGAACTGACATAGGCAGATGCAGAATTTCTCTCTTTACAGTAAATTTAGCCCTGGGATAGGCTAAGAAACTGGAATCATAAAAAGGTCTTCCTCTGGTGAAGAGTTCCTTATTCATGAGGAAAGCATCTGTGATACACAAAAGGTATCAAACATTTTCAAATGATTCATAGCTCTTGTTATACTGCAAGAATCATATTACCCCACTGTGAAAACAAGAATGTTTTGATACTGAACAAAGCTGTAAGTATTTGAATTCTGTAATACACAATTGATTTAACTTTATCAACTTACAATCTATAGGTCCACAGATGTACACCTACGAAACAGAATATAAACATAATAGTCTAAAACAGCATAGTCAACCATTTATATAATCAGGAGCTGGTTTATTATTTCCAGAATTTAATATATCTGTGCTCCTACAGTCATCTGTATTCACACTAATACCTGCATATGCATTTGCAGGGTGGTTGCTAATATACATGTATCATAAAACACGTAAGCCCTTGGATTTATTCAATTATTCTGTATTAATGCCAAAGCTTACTTTTCAGATAGTAACAAGGAAATAAAATTTAAAAAGCATGCCATAATTTAAAAGGCTCCATAACTACAGGGAAATAGCTTGAGTTCAAAAGGTAGATTTCACTATCTAGCTTATAGTGAAATCACAGAATGTAACGTGTTCTTGTGTGACTGAACTTAATATAGCTCAGTTTGGAAGCTAGCTAGGTAATTTTATTCCTGTCAGGATCCTGATAGCACAAAAAAAGGTTGTTCTCTGCCAAGATCATCTTGTGCATAGGTCTGACAATGATTTTGGTCCATAAGGATTCCAACACAGCTGGTTTACACAAGAAGACCCCAATACAACTGTTCAAAACGGAGTTTTCAACTCAGTGTATATTCCTTGTGATGGGATGATAATGTTGGGATAGAGGGAGTTAGACATGCTGGGAGAGAGTAAGTACTAATTACAACCGTGCTCTGCGCCTGCTTCTGCAGTTGTGCTGAACTAAAGAGCATTGGCTCATCTTGACACTTGAAATAACCTGGGAAGAGAATTAGTACATTGCTTTGAGCCGCTTCATCTCAGCCTGGTACGGATAAAATCTTAGTCTGTCTTTGGTTTTCTGATAGCCATTTCCTCTCTGTCTCCCTCACTGTCATTTGTTGAGATGTTCTTAGTTTGATCCAAAGGCACCGAACACCCAGAACTGCTGTTAAAAGCAGCAAGGACGGGGGTATCCAGAATATCTCCGGATCAAGCTTATCATTTTTAGCTGCAAATATCTGTATGACTAGAGTTACATATGTCAGCTTTGAGATAATGTTATGATTTCATTGTGGTCAAAGATCTTGAAAAAGACAAGCATAGCTGATCTTTGCCCGGTGTCTGGTCATGTTTATTATCTTAACTGTAAACTCACAACTGATTACGGTTTGGACCTTATCAGCTTTTCCTTCTAGCAACGGATAAAATCATTTCAGCTTGATCAGAAACAGACACAACTTAAATACAGCTCTACAGACAGCTGTCAGATGATAGTAGCCTTTATTTTTCAGAAAAGAAAACCTTTTTAATATAAAACGTGACACAAAAGTGGCTGCAAAAATTAATATGTGTACATGGACAGTGGTTAATCAAATCCTGCAGTTCAGCTGTGTGTGTGTGTTGTGGACCTGTTGATTAGGAGACCGAAGAGATATCCCAATTTAATAGCTATGTGTCACATGCTTATCAGGATCTCCTGACTGGCCTGTTTGAGAAACACTTTGCAATGTATTAGAGAATGATTTGCCAACCAGACAAAAAATGGCCTTATAAATTGTCTGGGGACAGAAGCACATCCATGTTCCCAAATGCTGGTTAATGTGGTTGATTCACCTTCTCTGAAATGCAAGCATTAGGTGCTATACTGAGAGTGCCTACTTAATGTATACATCCCTTTCCTCGGCATCCCATTAATGGATTACTGCCTTGGAGCTGCACTTAGTGGTTCCATTTGTTAAAAAAGATCTGTAGAATATAATCTGAAATAAGAACTTAAGTTTTACTAGGATTTCTTCAGTTCATACTTGCAGGCAGCTATGAGCATACCCCTAGATTACTGTGATAAAACAAAACAAAGCCAAACTCAGCAATGGCAGCATTGCAAAGGAGCTGGCATTTTTCTGTTTTCCCTGCTTCCAGTAAGCTGATCTCGGATGCCTCTTAGCCAGCTCCAATTTTGGTGTCTACTCTATCTGACCCAGTGAAAAACAAACAAACAAAAAAATCCCGTAAGGAAGGGCAGGAAGTTCTGAGAGCTGCTACATGGTTATTGTTACTAGGGAAACCACTTCCTTAGTATTCATGTGTTCAGCAGATCTGTCTGACTGCATCTCCAAGTCTCAGGCAGTGTCATGAAATGAACGGCAACCGGGAAGATAAACCCAAGCAGCACAAAACACACTACAAGTGTCGGTGACACTTAGAATGAAAATCTCATTTCAGTAAATCCATGCCAAGCAGAAACAGCCTGCCATAATATGCCTTTATAACAACCTTTGTGCGCTTGCAAGAGGAGTCACTCCCTTCATGTGCTATACACTATTCCTCTTTTCCTCAACATTAAAACAATGGCTGTAAAAGCAATTAGTACCAATAGGCTAGAATTAAAATCCTAAGGTCAAATAGCAGCTCTTTATGGGTGCTGATCCTAACTCTGATTTCATAAGCAAGAGGGGATAGAGCTACAATTTAGCTCTTGAGGTGCCTGAAAACCAGATCCTGTGTTGAGACTTTTTGCTAATAACAGCAGACACTGCACACTCCTGTTTGATGGGACATTTGCGGGGTTGTTGGTTTTTTTTGTTTGTTTGACTGGGTTCTTGTTTCTTGAGATGCAGCACGTTCCTCAGTTGAGTCACAGAGCTCTGTACATCAGCTCACAAACCAGCTATAGGAAGCATCTCAAGCGGCAAAGATGCCTGTTAGCATTCCCCCCACATTGCCTTGCATAGTTTTAAAAGGCGTTGCTTTCACAGAATCAGAAAAAACAGAGCTGGAAGGGTTTGCAAGAAATCAGCTGTGCTAAGCAGGTTGTAACACAGATATACACAGCTTATACATAGACACTCCTCTGCTCCTAAATCTCTCCAGTGACGGGATTCTTCACTTCTTGTTCTCAATAGGAATTCCACAGCTAATAAATTGATTTTATCTCTCCTCCATCTAGCTGAAAATCTCAAATGAGTGATAAAGCCCAGAGAGGGTTACACACACTTTCCCTGAGCGTTTTCAGCCCCGAGCTGTCAGTTCCAGCCTTATTCCCAGAAGAACTCAGTGTTATTGCTCTATTGCTTTCCATGCTGGACTCCAGGCACAGAGTAAATTTGCTCATTTGCAAGATGTCCGGAGCTCGCACTTTAAGTTAGTGATTGCTCCTGGGGACCTCAGAAGCTCAAGCAGAGCCAGAACCAAAAGGGTGAGGCACAAGGCGAGAGTTACAGGGAACACCACAGGAAGGGTGGTGGTGCATGGTTTTCTAATGAAAGGGAGGAAAAAAGCAGGAGAGAACGAAGGGAAAATATCTCATTTTAGTGTAACCATCTGACAGCAAAGCCCAGATGATCAACAATTTAAGCCTTACTGAAGTAGGAGGCTCATGAACAGGTTAATGCAAAACTCAGTCTACAAATGAGACAGAGATAGAAACAGCACAGCAACCAGGAGATCCTTTTGATTCTACCAAAGTTTTTATTATAACAAAGATATTCAAGGGTATTTAAAAACACAGGCCTTGCTCCCAGTTTTATTTGCCTAAATACTTACTATTTTAGATAGAGTAAAACAGAAAACCAGGCCTCTGGCATACAGAAATAGTCCCTCCTTGAGGCTCCTACGATGCAGAACGATTGGCATATCAAGATACAGGTCAAATACAGAAGGGTGACAGCTCATTCATCTCTCAGCACATCTGTGTCTGTGATCATCCAGTCTGATCTCAAACCTGATCGACAGTGTGGCCATGTAAAACAGACAATAAACAACCACTAAGAAGAAACTGGCAATTAGAAATATCCAACACAAAGCAAGAGAAAAGAATCGGCTCATTAAATATCTCCACTGTTGGCACTACATTAAGAGGAACATCTGTTCTACAGCCTGGAAAAGCAGGGAACTAGAGTTAATTAACACAGATAGAGGCTATTGGAAGAAGGCAAGTGGAAAAGCATCCAGAAATCCTCACTGTTGTCCCAAATAAAAGATGATTTAGTAAGTATGAAGAACATGCCCAGGTTTCTTTCAATAGCACAGCACTATGTTACACAGGAAGAAACTTCTTCTTTAGAATTCTGGATGCAAAGGATGAGGAGGAGATAGTGCTCAGCCCAAGCAGTGTTTATAGTGGGGCTCAGCTGGGTTTTGCCTGCGCTGTGGTACAGACATCCTGAGGGCAGAGTTTGCTATGGCTCCTTCTGGCCATTGTGCCCAGGCTGCTCTCTGGCAGCAGACAGACAATAAAGAATTTGCCACCCTGCCAGAGCAGCACCTCCTGCTCGGGACACTCCGGAGAGCTAGGGGATGACCTGGAGGTTAACTGCTTTATTCACATACTCCTCCCTAGGCAACATGCCTGGTGTGCAGTGCTGGGTGGGAAGGTTTCTGGGCTAAGAACTGTGACATTTTGATGAGGAAGGACACAGCCATGGCAGGCACTATGGCCTGAAAGGTGGTGAGTGCTCCCAGGTCACAGAGCACGGACAGGCTTGCTCTCCCAACGGGAAGGTTAGTTCTTGACCATTTGTGTGAGCAGAGCTGTCCCTGTTATGGTTCTCCACGTGCCAAAGTCACCCCACAGAAGGAAGCTACCCCTGCACTTTCAGGGGAATCTGCTGTCACAGAGGAAGAGCTAGCAAAAGGCAAGGACAACAGGAGGACAAGGAAGCTGCCTTGGGGGTGAGGCAGAAAACTTGCTCATTTGTCCGCTGAGGAGTGCAAGCAGCAGAGAGCTGCAAACACCTCCCGTGGTTCCCTGAAGCTGTAGCTGCCTGAAGAGAGCAGAGGCCAAATCACCTGCCTCCGTCGTGCTTTGAGACGAGCCGTGTATAGCAAGTTGGAAAAGGAGATGGACCTCCACTAACTGAGCTCACACTTTAGCTGGAGCCTTAATAGTGTGGGGAGCCACAGGGCAACGCTGATGTATCAGTAAAAATCTTCTAGTGAGATGCAGCACCTCAGTGGGGATGGAAGAACGCAGTGGGGCAGGATGGTTTTGTGGCTCAAAATGTGCCCGAGCTCCTGTGCCTGCAAAGCCAGCATTTTGCAGATGACTAAATCTGCCCCCGGCCCATCTCTGCTTCTAATAGGCTGGAACAGGAGAGAGCAGTGCAAACCAGCTAAGTCAAATAACAGGTATTGATAGTTTCTGCCTGCAGTTTGATCACAGGATGGTTTGCCTGTGACAGGCCGTGAAGGAAATCAATGCTGATGATTGTGTCTTTAGCCAGGAGCTGCCCAGAAATCAAATCTGCCAAAGAGACATTTATGTGTTCTGAGCCAAAGCAAAGTAGCTGTGGCTTTTAGGAAAAGAGATGAGAGATCAATTCTTAAGTTTTCTACAGATTATAGAGTGTGTGAAATATCTGCCTGGGCCATATATGTTGGCAACAGTTGTTTGAGGAGGATTTTGGAAGGGGAGAATCAAACCGTGCTCAGGTGTTTATCACAGAAAACATTTTGCTGGAAATATCAAGCACAAAAGTCAGCACAGCTGCCGGATACTGGCAACTTGGAGACGGGACAGCATCTTAGGCGCTCCCGAAACACTCAGCAAGGAGGGTGAAATAACAGCAGAGTTCAAGCTACAATTGAGCCCAAGGTGAGGAATCACTTAGTCATGGAAAAAATGCAAACACTTGCAATGTCAAGTCAAATCGGGCTAACAGCTTCACCTGAAGTGAAGTGTGGAAGGGATTATTTGGGAGTGTATGCAAGAAAGTGCTCTGATTTTTTTTCAGGCAAGACAAGCTTTCTGTGAAACCATTTTAAGTGAAATGAAAGGCTAAAATGAAAGCCTGAAAGAAGAGCTATGGAAAAAGAACATTCTTATGCTACATTAGCTGAATTTTGTGAGACTAAAGGCAAACCTCCCCACCTCTTTTTACCTGATTTGAAGTCAGACCTGAAAAAGAGCTATTGGAGATTACAGGGCAGTTGGAGTCTCCCACATCAAGAGTGAAATTTTTCACCCTTGGGTACCAAAGGGGATCGCTTTTCCCCAGTTTTGTGAATACTATATGGGTTGCAAATCAGTATGAAATGCTTTACTCAAACTGAAACAAAACCTTCTTCACTTGCCAGGCAGCCTGGAAAATTCTGGTTTCATGTCAATTCAAAGGCTTTTTCTTCTTTATTGTTTTTAAATTGCCAGCCCAGGTTTTCTCCTAAAAGGACCAGTTGTTCATACAGCTCTAGTTAAAATAAATAAATATTACTGGTCCTTCACTGAGAACATTAGGTTGGTTGCTCAAATTTAGAGTTCCAAGAGCTTTACAGAGAACACAGCGGGACCAATTTCTGACTCTGAGGCAAATGCACATTCATGCTGGCTTGTATTTGTCATCCGACACCAAAAGCAAAACAGGCTTAGAAAGCAGGCAGAGGGAGGGGAGGAAGCCTTTCAGGATGAACCACGTTTTCCTACATCAGCAGCATCAATAGGCATGAGTTATCACTTTGTCCTTATTCTGCAGACGGAGAGAGAAATGTCTGTGGGCCCTGTATTTTCCCATGTGCAAGTCCTGCATAATATACATTGTAAGACAACTTTAAACAAATTGTGTGTTTCTGCTCTTGGCAAGAGTAAAGAGCTATACTTTGTCCAGCAGTATCAAAAAAAAAAAACCTTCATCATGGTAAACATCACATTTTTACTTCTTTGGGGTCAAATTCTGAGACACTGAGTTGAGCTTCCATTTCAGTAGGACCCGAATTAGCCAAACCCAATGATTGTCACCTCTCTGATACTCCCATGGTGTCTGATCTGGAGGGAGCAGGAGACAACAGATTAGGCCAGTCGCCAAGCGTGCAACCAAGAAAGAGGTCAGCAAATTGAGCCATGTGAGACCAGAGCAGCAGGCGATCAGCAGCCCTAACCATTTATTTTCTCCATACAGATGAAACCAGGCTTTTCCATTTATCACCAAGCTCAAGGAGCGTTTTGCCTGCTGGTGCTTTAAACTTTCCCTGAAAATTTGGCATTGATGAGTTGTGCAGTTCATGAGACCCTATGTCACAGATGAGCAGAGCTGAGCTCAAGCACGAACGTCTTTGTAGCAGGAGCCTCAAGGATAAACCACACAAGGTTGCTGCTGCAGAGCTTCCGTGTTGGGACTGGAAAGTAACTTCAGTGCCTCCTCAAAAAGCTTCTTGCTCTTTGCATAATTCCTTAAAATGAAAATTGTGCAGAGAACATCATAAAAAAAAATCATATGTGTGCACATAATCATCTCATCCCCAGAGTGTAACCCACACAATCAAAGGAGAATCCCTATGGAACTGGTAGGAATACAGTGCCCTTCCTTTATGAATGAACCCCATATGACTGTGCTAGAGCTATTAGCATGAGTAAAAGTATGCTGCTTTTAAAGGGAAAATAAATAGGCAGCGTCTTCTCTGTAGCAAAATGAGGGTACCCAGGTCTTCCCAATTTTTAGTCCCTCTTGCAACATAATACTTAAGAGCAGTATTCAATTAAAAAACACCTAATTTCACTTTAGCTGATTTAAAATGCATCTTGGTCCATCTGAGCTATTGTCTGATCCTTTTGTTTGAAATTCTCCACATTAGGCAGCCACTTCTGATTCATGTGCTAACAATCCCCCTTAAGGCAGGTAATTCACAGTGTTCACGATGTGCAAAGTGCCACTCTAATTTCCAGAGACAAAAGTCAGTAAACTTCAAATCCCAGAGCTCCTAAACTTATTTTGCATAAGTTGCCCTCACAGGAGGGGAGCTGGGATCTGTTTATATGCATCTCCACTATCGACTTAGAATTCAAATGAATTTTTTAGAACAGTGGGAATACTGATTGGAAACAATCACAATGGAAAGCAAGGGCTGCAACCAATTGCAAGTACAAACAAAATAAAATGGGAATTACCTCACTTTAACCTTTATCCAGTCAGCTAAGCCCTACTTCAATGCATGTGCAACTAATGGCTTCTTAAAGGAATAATTGCCTGAATACAGATATATGTTTTTAAATAAGGTCCGTCTGCATTTTTTTTCTGGCATTCTGGGACTCAAATAGACTATATTTACTGCTGCAATAAGAACAAGTCTTAAGTCTAATATCCGCACATATTTCAAAGATTGCAAGTGGAAGTTGAATGCTATCGGATGTGGAAGATTTCAATCCTTCCACTACCCTGCCATTTCTGTCACTGGAAGATGAGACAGTGCTATTTCAAGTGGGGTAACACTGCATAGGAAAGAGTTCAGCTTCTTTTTTTCTGAAGAATGCCACTGAGACAATCACATCTCTTTTCCTCAGAAATACATATATCTCCATTCATAATAGCCAAGGAAACTTGGTAAAGGAGAGCTGTGAAAAAATGGTGCCAGTAACATCTGCCAATATATTTATATTTAAACAGGACAAAACTCTGAATTTAATCATGGGTATATCATGTAGCCATTGCAAAGTCTTACACAATTAACAAATTATAAGATTAGGAAGTGTGTCTTTCTCTTTGCATAAGTCAAATCAATGCAAAAATGTCATTTACTTCAACACTGCCACAATTTCAATTGATGTCAAACTTGACTTAAAAACTTCAGCAGACATCTCCTGCATAAATGATGTGCTATTAACGCATTATTTTCTTTGGAAAGAACTCCTCTGTTTGTAGCCCATACTCACCCAATGTCTCTTCTATCCAGTAAAGTTTGTTATGCATTTTCAACGAGTTTCCAGGGATTACATTGCTAATGGGTTACATTGCTAATAATGATCAGCAATTGCTTCTTTGGACCTGTGCCTACAGCCCATAACTGAGTTACCAAGAGGTCATTACATACTTAGCCATTCAAGAAATGTCTTCTAGAAATGCTTCATCCTGAACTAAAAGTAATACTATCCCGTACCTGAACTAAAAGCCAATTCTATCCCAGGTTCATACAAATGAAGTACAGTGTCAACACCATGAAATATTGAAATATTTGGAAAGGATATGGGAGACAGAAAATCTGGCCAGTTTCATCACTAATGATAAGCAATGGGTGTCTATGAACCTAACAGGAATCATACAAATTTCCAGCAGTTGCGTTGTTAGTGGAAGACCATCTCAAATCCCAGATGCGTGGCAAAGAGATGGGAATTTCTGAAGTCTCCAGGCCCATAGTAATTCAAATGGAAACCTGTCACAGGGCTGAGAAACTCGAGCTCCCAGCAACCTAGGGGTGAAGAAAGTTAATTGAAAAATAAGTATTTCTCTCCTGATAAATCAGCATTTTTCAAAGCTGTTGAATAACCTTGCTTTGTTGGGAAAAACTTTTAACCAGCTATGATTATGTGGTCCGAATTACATTAAGAAAAGCAATTTAATTGAAAGAAAATGCAGGGAGGTCTGGGAGATTTGGAAATTGCTGAGGGATACCTCAGAAGAAAAATTATATGTTCTGTTACAACACCAGTTCTTCTGTTGGGACCACGTAGTACTGGAAGGCATGTTAGAAAAATAACTAGTGTGTTTTTCTTCATTTTTTTTCCTGCATCCCATCCTGAAGCTAGGAACATTGCAGGCTAATCCTTCATCTGTTAATCACTTGTTTTGAAGACTACTACAAGAGAACAAAAGAGATTATATGTGGGGAAAATAAACTAGGTAGAGATGGAGAGTCACATTAGAAGAAAGATTAAACAGCACTTTTTCTATCTCTCTTTGTAGTAAATGTCCAGGTTAAAAAAAGATACCTAAGGCCCTTTCCTTAATTCAGGCTCCAGAGATATCTTTAAAAGAACTGGGCTGCATTTTTTTTTTCATCTCTGTATGGAAGAAATTAATAAAAGATCAGGGTCCAGGGCAAGTGTGGCTTTAATACTGTGTTTTACAGAGGGCATGAAATCCAATTCCACCTTTGAGTAGTCATACACCAGCACAGATTCCTTTTATTGCAACAGTTGTTCATGGATACGTCTGAGCTCAGGTTATGGACCTGAGGCAGGGCAATATATATTAACTGGACAATGTTTGAATCTACAAATATTACACATGAACTGCAATGTTGTAGCAAATTTTCCTCAAAATGTGCTAAATTAGAGGATGCCCTGGCCCAATCCCAAGTTCCAAACACTTGGGAAGCCACAGAAAAGAGGAGAGTTTGGGGGATCTTGGGTCATCCCTGTTGCATTAGTCAATATAAATGCTCTGGTGACAGTTTGGTCATTATCGGGAAATACCCACTTGCAGGGGTGACTATTTCAAAGATGCACTTTTGTGCAAGGTTTGATATCAGGCTAACCATGAATTTGCCTTGCTCCTAGCAACTCAGTGCTGTTACCAGCCTTTCCTGAAAGGTGCTGTAGTCACTGAGGGCCACAAGACCAGCACCAAGTGAAGCTTTCACAGAAGCGCTGCAAACAATGTCGGTGAAAGCTTGGAGCTGTCTTTGGTGCAGAATTTCACAGCTCCCTCATGGCTCCACAGCTTCGGTCCGAATTTAAAGTTTCTGCCCCAACGCTGCACCCAACACCTCAGCGCTACCTGACAGCACCTCAGCGCTGCCCTCTCCAGCCACCCAAGTGGCCACCAAGGGGGCTGTGAGCACCCCTGCGTGTGAAGGCGAGCACTGTATGTTTACTGCTCTTTTTATTAACAAATACTTTCTAAAAGGCCTCAGTTTCAGGCCCTTCCTGCCCGCTGGCCTCCCCGCAGCACTGCCGTGGCCTGTGTGTGGCGACGCGGGGCGCCTGCTGCCGGCGCGGCGCGTGTGGCCGCCATGAAGGCGCCCGCGGCCTGTCACCGCCACGCTCTTGTACCGGGCAGATCCCCGCCGTCAAAATATTTTGGTGAGAAAAGAGCTCTGCGGCTGGATTTACAGGCGCAGGATTTCGCTGAGCTCTGTTTTTGAAGGGCACCACAGGTTCCTCTTCAGAAAGTTACTTTATACCTGGCACAATCACATCAGACGGCTCGGGTGAGAGCGTATGAAAGCGAACAAACGATGCGTTGTGCCAACCAAGGCTGTGTGTCAATTTATGCGCAGCAACAGGTGCAGTGCTAATAAGGAGCAGCTGAGAGGCCTGATGGCGGGAGGCGAAGCCGGCTTTATCTCTGAGTTGTCATTAGTCCTCCTTGTGCCAGCTCCCGCCTCCCGCTTGCTTTCCCCAATTCCAATCACCTGGCCACTCACTGAGGTCCCTGGGTTTGTCCCTGGCTTCTTCCCTGCCAAACCTGGCTATTCTCACACTTGTTTTCTTCTGAAATGCCGGAATATGAAACCAAAGCAACTAATGCTAGAGAAACACGCTGTGATGGTGAAAGCCCTGCAGTATTAGCTGGGGGTGGATGTATAGCACATTTTCTTGTATTTAGGGACTTGGAGACTACCACCTTCCCTTTGATCCATCAGCTGTCCTGAATCTGAAGTTACACTGTTTGGGGAAAGGGCTTGGGAGGAAACCTAAATGTCCCTTCCTCTCTTATGCTCCTCTCCTGTTCCTTCCAACACCACAAAGCAGAGACCTTGACAAAAGCAGCTGGGACTAAGGGATAGTGAAGAGTCAAGCAGCCTCTAGCCTGAAGTACAACCTTCACGCTCTGGTGTCCCTGTACTGGTAGGAAAGTGAGATACTTCTGGCCTCTAACAGAGATGCTCCCAAAATGGAGAGCTCCTGCTACTCCAGATCACTCATGTTGCAGGTAGGAGTGCAGGTTGAAGGCACGGCAGGGACTAAAAGCGCTAATGCTGCCCAGATGCACACTGGCATTTCTGGAAAGCTCATAGCAGATGCAGGAGACCAAAGGTGTAGTTCCTTCACCATCCCCTCTGCCATCAGAGATGCACTTGTTTCCAAAGTACACTGCTCTGGATGACTTTCTGAATGCCCAGCAGATAAACAATACACTTGTAGCAGCCGTAATGTACAATGCTTTGCATTCATTAAATGTAAAGTGCCAGAACAGCATGCTGGGAAAGAGGCATCTATAAAATGTTAACTATCTTTATGAAGCACAATGGAAAGGGGACATTTTTATAGAGCTGCTTCACAAGCAGAAAAATCATCTTTGTTACATTCTTCGTATTAATGTGTGGTCTGACTAAGGTTTGAGGTACAGAAGGGAACATAAGACATAAGCTCTAGAGAGCTTAACAGTTGTACCTCTGTCCTCTGATGCACCAAAGTGGCAATTTGTGTTTACAAGATTATCCAGTGATGGTACATCCAATTTCCTCTGCTCCACACTGACATGACTTGGCCCGTTTGGTCAATGAACAACCCTCCACAGCCCTGAAAGACACCAACACTTTGTCGTGTCTTTCCATCTATCTGAACCATGAAACAAAAGCTGTTTTGAACACTGAAGTCACCTTCTTTTGTTATTGTGATAAACTCCACTGAAAAAAAGACCTTGAATGGCCAATCTTTGTGAAATCCCAAGTGAAATACTCAGTTTCCAGCTTGTGCTCATGCAGAGCTTTGAGCATACAGGGCTGAATCTGAGCCTCAGTTTTTTGGTGTTTCTTTTCTTTCCTTCCACAAGGAACTTTACATCTATACAGTATATCCCTGGGCTGTGTATACAGCTCATTTCATTATAATGCATGAACATCTCTGAGCTCCTCAGGTGGAAGCTGGGGGCAAACTATGATAATTAGCTGGATTGCCAGCTGCACTCCTACCCTTTTGATGGTAAACTAAGCCTATGTACCGGTCCTATTTCTAATTGAAAGGTGGGGTTGTAATGTTTGTATGATGCCATAAATCTCCTTACACTTCAGCACTTTACTAGAGTATGTAACACTACTGGAATTTGCTGCACAGCAATTAAAGCTGTTGTATCTTTTGTGCTACTCATTGTATTGATCCCTGGAAAATTAATTTTAAAAGATGTTTCATTTTAGTTTAGGAGTTCTTCCAGGCAGTACATCCCCAACAATCACCACTGACCTCGCTGGGAAAAAAGGAGACAGGAAAAAAAGGCAGATTTTTGGAATCACTTTCTCTCACCCAACTCAGTATCAACCAGCACAGTCAATAACGAAGGGGCTGCAGCACTGCGCTCAGCTATTATTGTGCCTAGCTCACTCTCAGCATGACTCTCTGCAGACAATATATAACATCACTCACAAGGGGAACGAACAGTAAATACTTGGCCCTGGACTTTTTTTTTCTAATCTCTTTGGTGTTTTTTTTTTCCCCCTTGATTTGTATGCCTTTATCCTCCCTCATGTGCTATATAAGCTTCTCAAATCTAATGTCCATAACACTACCCCCCACGGGTAGCAGCAAGCCCTTCCACTGCAGCAGGGTTTACTTTGCGAAGGTTTACAAGGGAAGCCATTACTTAGAAGATGTATGTGTTAATCTAATGGCACAAGGTTGCTCCCAGCACCTTCCCTCTAGTTTTTCTTTTCTCTGGGGACGGGTGGCTGCTATTTTAGTAAGTGCATCTCCTGCTTTGCTGTAGCAGCCGGGCTAGTTTAGGAAGAAAACCTTGCAGCTAAGAGACTAGGAGTGGAGCCAAAGGGGTCAGGTTAAGGATTATACTGCATAATTAAAAGCTCACTCTGAATGTGCTTCCTGGTACCCGTTGTTCAGACATACAAACCTTTTTTTAGGTAATAATTCTGGATCCTCATTTGTATCTGAGAGATTGGGAGGTTAAAGTTTCCATGCAGGTCATGAGTCAGGAATACCTAACAGCAAATAACCTACTCACCAGGGCAATCACATCATTCAACACGGATCTGAAATGGCAACATCTTCCCAAATTCTCCCTAGCTGGTGAAAACTGGGAGTCAAGTGTAAATAGCTGAATGTGCGTGTGTTTCTTTTCAAGCTATGCCTTCTGGGGACAGATGCAGCCTTGTGCCAGCTCTCTAGCAGAGAGCAGCCTCCTGCTAGACTCCTGAACTGGCTTGTAGCCAGAACTGGTAGCAAAATATGATTGTACAAGATAAGATGTTGAGAAGAGCCACATTCAAGCCTGTATTCAGCTTGCTCTGAAGAAGAACTTATCATCCTCAGCCACTCCTAACCAGCCAGAGCAAAGTCCCCAATTTAGGTCTTCCAGTGGATTTCCCACCAGCTAGAGAGTACAAACACTTGCTCTCCAGACAGCTCCCATCCCAGATCAAAATAGTGTTAAAACAGCAACAACAAATTCCTACAGACTCCTGTATTAGCTAAAATTGCACATTCTGACACTTCTGTCACATATTCTAATCATCAAGTCTGTCTAAGTTTCATTGATTTAACTCTTACAGAGTCTAAAATATGTCCTATCAAGCCAAAAAAAGCAAGACACAATGAAAAGAAGAGGAAAATACTAAAGGCCCATGTTGCTAATACTCACTGTGAGTGAGCACTGGCTTATTTAATGCTAAAACACCTAAATGAGTTAAGAACTGAAACAGTACAGAGTTACTCATTATGGTAAATACAAAATATGAACAAGCATAAATTAGGTTCCCCTATCTAAGTAATGAAAAATGCATAGTGTGAGCTTTGCATGATTTTCCACCAGAATTCTCTAGTTCTTATTTCATTAGAATTTGTAATAAGCCAGAGGTAGCTCTACATATGATGACGTATCTAAATCAGGCCTGTTTTTTTTTCCTTGTTTTTGCCAAAAAAAAAGTGTCTCCTCGCCAAAACTTCTACCACTCTAATTAAATCCCAGGGAACTGTAAATTGGTCCTTGGTCACACACATGAGAAGATGGAAAGTGACACCAAATAACAAACTTACTAGCTGGTGCAGGCAGAAATGCCTTATGTTAGAACCATGCCCTGTACAGCTAGTACTGCAGCTTTGATTATACACTCATGCACTCGGCTGAATCAGTGCCCAGTCTCTTCAACTAATTACTGTTTAGTGCCTGCCTGCTTCTGTGTACTTTTCATTTCTTAAAAGTCTATTGTTTATAACCATTTCCTTGCTCGTTTTCTACAAAGAAAAATAAAGGCTTTATCCTCTGGGTTAGGTCTATGCCACATATGCAAAAGAGAAGAGAGATTCTGCTACACTTTATTCAATATGATGTTACAAGAAAACAACAGTTACAGCTGACAAACCATTACATCTTTCATAATACAGACAAATTACAAGGTGTAACAAATAATGCGACATTTATTTTACCGTACTGCTTACTATGCTGTTCTTCTGAAGTATATATATATATTTATATATATTTAATTACATTAACATTGTTTTCATGTACCAGCCCTCCCCTCTTTATCTGTTAAAAAAAGAACACCTCTTCGTGCACCATACAAAAATCCACTTGGAAGCTGGCAAGCGGGGATTTTGTATGCAGCACCACTGAAATGCATTTTGGGGGGATGGGAGTTATTAGTGCATCCTTTACTTGGAGATTTTTTTTCTTTTTTTGCTTATGTGAAAAACGCAAGGCAGTAACATACTGTCAGTCCACCTAAATGCTGGTAGGGGAGAGTGCTGTTACGTTCAGTAATGCAACATAATTCTATTTATATAGGGTGTTGGCATTTTGCTCCTCAGTCTGCAGAGCCTAAACATGTTATATAATAAAGAGTACAAAACCAATAATATTCACAGATGAGTATTTTTATATGAGCATACCAGAGCATTGACTACACATTCAGTTGCATGCCCTTACACAGAGCACATAGGGGTATGTGTCACCCACAGGCCCACAGGGAAGTTATTCTCATAATTTCCCCCCGCAGGAGTCTGGAGTCCAGGACTCTTGTTCACCAAAAAGAAAACGAAAACCCCAGTGCCTCTTTCTACTGCAGACTGAAATTTCAGTGTTGCATGGGCTGATTTATGGCTTTGTTTAAAATCAATAGGAAAAAATAAAGGACCCAATTAAGGGGGATATTATGCAGTAACGTGATGTCGATGCTGTCAGAGCAGCCTGATGAGTGCGGAGCCTGCTGCGTGGGATGGGAGCTGATCTGAGCCCAGCAGCAGCAGGGACTAAGCCACCTCCTGGTGTCTGACTTGTGGAATCGGGTTCTGGGAACTTGGCCTTGGGAGGAATCCCTGTATCTCACCCAGCACCAGCTCTAGCACCATCTGGTCTTCCCCTGCTGCTGTCTTATTCAACGCTGAGTGAGCACCACGGTTTCTCAAGGACTGTGCCCCAGAGACTGCTGGTCATCTAAGACAACTTTTGACTATTGACCTAGTGAAATAAGATACGGGAGGCTGCATTCCCAGCACCCACAGCACATCTGGAAGACCAGGCCAGGATCTTCTCGTCCCTTTGAAGAACTTGTGTAGAACTGATCTAGGCAGGATGAGAGCAAAAGAGGGGAACACTACCGATCTTTGATGGGACTGCCAGAGGAGCTTTGGCAGGGAAAATGTCCATTCAGTAGCACCAAGAAAAGCTGTGGAGAAGAACACTGCTTCTCCAAGATGCTGCAGAAATGGGCTAGCTATTGGGGCCTAACTGATGGGTGTCACATCAGGCAACAAGCCAGGTAGGGGATCTTCTAGAAGGAGGGGAATAAGGCTGTACAGTCCCTGGATGAAGGCAATTCTTCCTTCTCAAAAAAAAAAAAAAAAAAAAAAGAAAAAAAAAAGCTTCCCAAAAGATTTTATTAAACAGAGGAGTATTTTGCAGTGGGCATCAGCTCACAAAGGCCAGGTCCCCTTCACATGGAGAACCCCATGGAAGAAGAACATATCCTGGTCCCATGGGCAGCCTTGGTGACCTCCAAGGAGCTGCATAAGTCACTGGGCTCATTTGCAGAGGTCTTGGTCACTCCTTAACTAATTGGCTGCTGAGATAACCCCGCTACCTTTGAAAACAAAGTTACTGTTTGGGAATTTTCATATTTATGCCCTTTCCTTCAGAAAACTGAGTTGTTTGAAAATGTTTGGAACAATTTCAATTATTTCAGTGGTTACTTAAAAGCGGGAGTGGGGCAGAGAAGCTCATCTCACACGCATGTGTGCCTACACACACACACATATACCTTAAGCAAACACAGTACATGATTCAGTGTGGCTGGCAAGCGCGAGGCTTGTGGGACCAGTTGAGGAATCACCCTCTGTATTACAACTTCAGATGTTTTCTAGAGCAGCATAATTACTTGCCTCTGAATCAAAGCTGCCAAAGTAGATGTGTTTATGAAACTACCCTTATATTCCTAATTGAAATCTTTGTTACATTTTCAAAAATTGTTCAGATTTTTGCAGCAAGTTTTCTTTTCTAAAAATAGCTAATTTTAATCATCAAACTGCACACGATTTAAGTAGCAAAGATAATGTATAAAAGACTTTTCTCTTACAAAAGAAAGCAACATGAAACCTAAACAAACCACGTCTAAGGCAGTTTTATGTGTGATAAATTCAGAAGTTCAGTGGTCAGGTTTTTCCCCTCATAAACAGAAGGGAAAAATTGTACCAGGTTCTAAATAGGATTGTGACTGAAAGTGGCTTTCAGATGGCTTTTACCCGATCCTGAAACAGAGATGTGATTGGGGAAAACTGTGTTTTAATGGCTGTGCAAATACTGAGAATATTTCCACGATTTAACTACTTGAAAGTGTAGACTCATACCCTAGTTCTTTACGAGGCCTTTCGTAGCTACTTGAGCGCTCAAGGATTTGCCTTATTGGGTGTTCTGTTCTTATTAAGCACTGCTGGAGTTTAATAAGACGGCAGCAGCGCAAATCCTTTCCCCCTCCCTTTAAACACTGAACGCTAACCAAAGTGTTACCGCACTTCCTAAAAACGTAATTCAATGCATCCAGCAAGCAAAGGATGTCCAATTTATGCATAGAATAATATTGCCTAGCACGTGTTTCTGTCCAGGCAGGTCTGTAACTCAAGAGTGGTTTCTGCACCATACCTAATTCTCTCTGAATGCGAAGCATTTTGTGTGATCAGGGCCCTCGTATTACACCCCTGAACACCGTGTCCTCCCCAACCCAAATGTAGCAGGGACTTTCTGTTTGAAAATCACCTGACTTGGTTGCTTACGAAGCTTGCATTTGAATCATTCATTCAGAAGAGCTCTTCAAAGACACAGTACCTGGTAGTGTCTTTGGAGTGGAGTATCCATGGAGAGTATCCATGGAAAATGACTTGAAAGGTGCTTTGGTGTGGAACAGCAAACAATTTTGGATACGCAAAATACTCCGTTATGCTTTGAAAGAGGCGAAGTAACACAGCTAGATTTCATGGCTCATTTGATAAAAGTTTTTCTGCACCTTAGTGTCTGCCCTGAATTAAACAGAACCGGCTCACCATCTCTTTGCTTCCTTTAACAAGAAAACATCCCAAAAGGTAAATAGGGTGAGGAAGAACAGAGGGATTAGCTAAGACCCATAAACTAAGGAAATAGTCTTAAAGGCAATAAAAGCATAAAGAATCCATTGTGTACCTGCTAGCCGAGTACATCTCGTCATTTTTGCTTTGTCTTTCTCACAGGCCTATCTTGAAAATTGGCATGCTATCAAGCCGAAGCAGAGTAACCAAATTCAGAGTTCTGAAGTAAACATGCAATTATTGCCATGTTTTTAGGATGGATATGATTGGTCTAAAGAGATCAGGAAAAGTGAGACAACCCAACAGCACTTTAGGAAGAGTGGCAAGGTGCTAGAATTGTCAGTTGGTCAGAAACGTTGGGCTTGCTCTGGCAGAAATAGTCTTCCTGTTGGTTGCAAAATATGCACAACTCTCAAAGGAAATGCACAGTCCTTTAGGCCACTGTTGTCTTTTTTGTACACTCATTACCAAAGAAGAAGTGTGAACACCAAATATGTTGTCTTAATGTATTTAAGACATTGCTGGTGAAAGCATAAAAATCTTTACAAAGATGCAGCGTGGCAGTGGAAAATCAAACAAAATCAAACACAAAAGACCGAAAGAGTACATGCCATGTATCAGGAAGCCAAAGCTTAATCTTCACATAGTTCTCTGAAATCACAAGGTATCCAAATGCGTGCAAGGTTTTAAATAAACTGCAGGGAAAACAAAAACAAAAACAAAAACAAAAAAACGGGGTCTTGCCAGCTTCAATTTTCTTCTGAACGAAATCCACCATAGAGAAAGAAAGGAAACAGGCCACGGTTCCTTCCCAGTGTTGGCCTCCTCGTTAGGTTTTTTGTTTCCCTCCTCCAAACTGGTAAATTTAATCCTGTAAGGAAACAATATAAATTATAATATACCCCATGACTTGCCTTTTTCAACAATTTCTAAACCTGTTAAAAAAAGAGGTTAGCCCAAAGCCAGTTACAAGGACACCAATGCAGAGTGAAGGACAGACATCCCAAGCATGTTTGCTGGCACAGCCCAAGGAATCCACAAGCTCTTCTTGTCCCTTTTCTCAAGGAGTCCTTAGTGAACACTTTTGCAGCAATACTTGGGACTAGTTTAAGAAAAGTTTTCCTTAGCTTTCCTCTCAAGGAGCTATTTAAGGTTACCGTGGAATAAGTCACAAGTACTTCTGTAAATGCAGCTTCTTGCAGCTTGGTCTACTACCTCTCGACTCCTGCTTGGGTTGTCGCTTAATTATGTTTGGCTAAAGACCCAGGAAATCTTGTTTCAGGGAATGCATCAGAGCTGACCCATTTAGTTTACCCTTCCATAAACTTAAAAGGAGAAAGAGAGTTTGGAACACTCAGAAATTCCCAAATGTGCAAGTGGTGAAACATTGCTGACAATATTTTCCTCATTCCCCTTCCTTAAACCAAACACTTTGCAGAGGTGACCCTGTTAATGCCCTTTCCTCCTAAAGAAATAATTAAAATTCCCAAACTCCTTTCTTCAATGATGTGGAGCTTGTGTGTTGCCACCCTGCCACCTGCACTACACCTGTGGAGGCCACATCTGCCCAGCCCCAGTGACAATTCTACATTTTCTGGCTTCACTTTTGGTGCCGCATGTGACTCGGTTAATCTCTTCTCCAGGGCAGGGTCTGAGCCTATGAGATGCTGAATATCTTAATGAGAAGTTTGGTGTTTTCCGAAGCAAGCTTCCTTACAAATGAAACGGGCAGTCGCCACCATATAACAAGGGAGAAAAGATCTTGGCCTACTGGCAACCACTGCCAGGGTCAACACAGGCCAAGGGCAGAACACAGCGGGCTAAGAAAGTGGAGAGCAATGTCATAAATGAGCGCTGAAGATTGCCAGGCTTCCTGATGAAGCCCGGGTTGTTTTCCTGCTCCGGCTCAGGAGAAGGCAGCTGTCAATTCTGGAATCCCAGCTCTACCTTCTTCCACTCTGCTGAGCCCAACGCGTCACTGCTACTGTGGGGCTGGGGGTTCCTGGTGGACGTGACCATCTGTGGGATGGTGAGATGGGGAGCGCCGCTCTCACCACCGCTGAGCACGGGAAGTGTTAGACTAGAGCAGCCCAGCTCCCAAGTGGTGCCGCGCTCACGTTGCCAGGTTTTTATAGATATATTTTAGAAATACCCTTGCTTGGAATTTAATGCATTTTCCCAATCATACAAGTCAACGTTTTGCTTGGTGACTTGGCAGATTGTGGCCTCTGGTCACAAATTTGATTCTAAAAGTGTAACATGTTAAATTGAATATTTACAAGTGGTGATTTCCCAAGAGCAAAACAGGGTTCTTTCAGATCTCCTAATAAACAAATAAATAAGAAAAAGAAATATAACAGGCTTCCTTAAAAATTAACTTGTATTTTTTTTCACCTCAGCTCCCATGAATTTTGATTTTCATGATGTGTCTACTAAAACTAAAAGATTACATGCAGGTAATGACGTGCCTGAAATATCAAGTGA
>JAVCKT010011203.1:0-17192 GCA_032273925.1 Rhynchotus rufescens
GGGCGGGCCGGGCGCGCCGCTCACCCGCTCTCCCCGCAGCGCCTCTGCGACTACGTGTGCGACCTGCTGCTGGAGGAGTCCAACGTGCAGCCCGTGTCCACGCCCGTCACCGTCTGCGGCGACATCCACGGGCAGGTAACGCGCGGGGGCGGCGCCGTGGGGCGGCCCCGCTCGCGGCCCCGCGCTCACCCCCCGTCCCGCAGTTCTACGACCTGTGCGAGCTGTTCCGGACCGGCGGGCAGGTCCCCGACACCAACTACATCTTCATGGTAGGTGCGCGGGCGGGACGGGGCGGCCCCGGGGCGGCCCAGGGCAAAGCCGCCGCTCCCGACAGCCGCACCGCAGCGGCGCTCCCGCGGCCGGCCCGGCCTCCCCGCAGCTCCCGGCTGTCCCGGGCACTCGGGCGGCAGCTCTCGCTCTGGTTTTTCTCCGTTTCTGCCTCTTTCTCCGTTTGTGATTTTGTTTTCTGACTTGCAGGGTGACTTTGTAGATAGAGGGTATTACAGTCTTGAGACTTTCACTTACCTTCTTGCACTAAAAGCTAAGTGGCCCGATCGTATCACGCTGTTGCGAGGCAATCATGAAAGCAGGCAGATAACACAAGTGTATGGATTTTATGGTAAGTCCTTGTCCAAATGTTTTCTGAGCTTTCTGCTTTTACAAAGCTTAGAGATAATTGGGTCTTATTTTGCTTTCTAGATAAATGAATCTACTGTAAATCTTACTTGTAGTTAGGAAAATTTTAAACAGTTTTGCTGTGTCTGCCTTAAACCTTCAGTGCAAACTTGTGTAGTGCAGAGGTGGTGCTGGTCGAGCCAAGGGCCGGCTCCCCGGCCGCAGGGAGGCGGCGCTAAGTCGAGATCCCGTTTCCTCTGCGTTGCTCGAGTGAAAACGTTACGTGTTTGGGAGTGCTCCCTGCCGGGCCCCAGTAAGACACACGGCTTCTTGCTGAGCACCTACTGGTGCTTCTGGGAGGGCTTTTTATTGCACACCTGGCTTTTCAAGTTCTGCTATAAGTATTTGCCTCTGTTCCTATTACCTGTATTTCTTACGATCCATTAAGTAAAAAAAAAAATTCTGTTTAACAGATGAGTGCCAAACCAAATACGGAAATGCTAACGCTTGGAGATACTGTACCAAAGTCTTCGACATGCTCACAATAGCAGCTGTAAGTGTTGAACACTACATTTAAAAAATATAATAGATTGTATAAACATGACCTCTTGAATCAGTGGCCTGTAATGGTCACACTGGCAGTGTCCTGAGCTGGGTGACAGTGCTGCGAGTTTGACACCCGTCTCTTTTTCCTGCAGTTAATAGATGAGCAGATTCTGTGTGTGCATGGTGGCCTGTCTCCAGACATCAAGACACTCGATCAGATTCGAACCATTGAGCGTAATCAAGAAATCCCCCACAAAGGCGCCTTCTGTGACCTTGTGTGGTCCGATCCAGAAGATGTCGACACGTGGGCCATCAGTCCCCGAGGAGCGGGCTGGCTCTTCGGGGCCAAGGTGACCAATGAGGTAACGGTGCTTTGCGAGCGGCTCTGCCTAACGAGGTAAATTAATGAATGGAGACGACTGGCCTGTCACGCAGCGGAGTGTGGTTGTGAGGAAGGTGCTCTCACTTTATTGGTGCTAATAGGAACCAACTTGAAAAAAGAGCTGTTTGAATGTCCAAAAAAACAAACAAAAAAATCTGCCAGGTGAGATGATACTGATGTTGCTTTTCAGAAGTGTAAGTACAACATCTTTAAAGGTCCCTTCCACCCTCAACCCTACAGTGAGACTAATTTTATTAGGTTTTGTGCAGACATAGGTCCCTGAAAATTTAGGAGGGGAGGGGCAAAAAAAAAAAGGTCCTTTTTTCCTGGAAAAGCAGACCTCTCCAGCCAAGGACCTGTTGAGCGGAGGCTGTGAGCTAGCTGCAGCAGGGAAGCCAGCCGCGTGGCGCGTGCCGTCCTTCGTGTCTTACCGTGTTGTATTCAGAAAGTGCTGGGGCGCTGTGGGCAGGGCGCGACGCGGCACCTCCGTGACAGGATGGGCGGGTGGGGTCCGTGCGCGGCACCGGGAGCCCCGGGGGCAGCAGAGCCCAGGGGCGGGCGGCACCGCGCGGGGCCGCGGGACGGGGAGGCGGCCTGCGGGCGCGACCTGCAGCGCTGCACAGCCAGTATTTACATGCTGCTTTATTTTCTCCTTCAAATTACAGTTTGTTCATATCAACAACTTAAAACTCATCTGCAGAGCACATCAGCTAGTGCACGAAGGCTACAAGTTCATGTTTGATGAGAAATTGGTGACGGTATGGTCTGCTCCAAATTACTGCTACCGCTGTGGAAATATCGCGTCGATCATGGTCTTTAAAGACGTAAATACGAGAGAACCAAAGCTGTTCCGGGCAGTGCCAGACTCAGAGCGCGTGATCCCGCCGCGGACGACCACGCCGTACTTCCTCTGAGCCCTGGCCGCGCGCGCCTCCCTGTACCGTCCCTTACAATATAGTTTGTACTGAGCACTTTGCTGCTGAGACGCTGCCTCCGGCTCTTCTCTGTGCGAGTCTGCGCGCGGTGTGCCGTGTGGACGGAGCCCCTGGGCCCCCGCCCCGGCTGCGGCAGCTCCGGGCCGCCGGCGGCGCCTGGACCGGGCCCGTGCCGTTCCGTGCCGTTCCCTGCCGGGCCGGGCCGGGCCGGGCGCTCCCGGCCGCCCTTTCTAATCAAGTCGCTTCCTCCCGGGCCGGCCCGGCGCGCGGCGGCGCGGGGCGGCGCGGCCGCCCGGTTCCGGCGGCGGCGGCCGTTCCGGTTCCGGGCCGGCGGTTCCGGTTCCGGCGGCGGCATGGCGCGGAGCGCGCTGCTGCGGCCCTGCCCTGCCTCTCCTTGACTGGCGCGCGCAGCGGCCACGCGCTCCGGTCCGGTCCGCACGGCGGGGGCGGCTCCCGAGCCCGGCCCGGCCCACGCGGAGCCCCCGATCCCGGTTTCCCTCGCGGGCCTGTACCTGCTCCCACAGGAGGCCCTGGCCCCGCGCGCCCGGCCACTCCGGGGGTGCTGCCGCCGGCGCTCCCGCTTAGCCCCGTTAACGCGGTTCAGAGAGGGGCTGCTCTTGGGCAGGGCCCGCGGCCCCGCTCTGCAGGCTGCTCCGTGCCGCACGTGACACCGTGGGCCGCGCGGCGCAGCGAGCACAGCGCACTGCCCGCCCCGTCCTGCAGCGCGCCCCGCTGCGGCCCCGGCCCCCCAGCCCTGCGCTTCATCGTGCCCTTGCCCTGGCAGGAGGAGGCCCAGGGAATCTTGCTGAAAGTCCTCACGTCTTTCAGGAGCAGCGAAACAGAACAGGCCGTGAGCTCCCTAGACAGGAACAACATCGACTTGTTAATGAAGTACATTTATAAAGGCTTTGGGCAGCCAACAGAAAAGAGCAGTGCAATTCTGCTGCAGTGGCACGAGAAGGTAAGCGCCCCGCGGTGCCACACGCTCCTGCCTGCGCGGGCAGGGCGTGTGTACGGGAGGCACCCGCTGCGGCGGCTCCCTCCGTGCTCACCTCGTGGGGCCAAAGCCATTTGTGCGGGAGGCACCCGCGGCGGCAGCTCCCTCCGTGCTCAGTTGTAGCACTGAAGCCGTGACGTCCTCACCTTCCAAGCTCGCTCCCAGCCCGCGGCGGGGTGAGCGCCGAGGCCTCCCCGGGCGCACAGACCAGGCTGAGCCCCGGAGCTGGCAGAGCCTCCTTGTCATCCTGCTAAGTGTCCTTAGCAGCAGCTGTGCCAGCTGAGCAGCAGGGTAGCAACACTGCTGGGTTTGCACAACAAAGGCCCCCTGGACCAGGGCAGCAGGGCGACGCGCTTCGTGCAGCAGCTCTTGCACGGTACGGTTCTCTTTATCCCGCAGCGAGGCCGCAGAACGGCTGTGCTGCCTCCTGCCAGGTGACGGTGGTGAGAGGTGGCTGAGCTCTGCCCCTGCATGAGCTTTCAGTGCAGCACGGGCAGCCGGCAGGCGCTTTGTCACTGCAAAGCTGCTCGTTCAGCGACAGCAAGACAGAAACTGTGTTTCTAGAGTAGTGACTCCAGCTGGGAGGAGTTGGCTCTTGCTTTGCAGAGTGTTTAGCAGGGGAGGAGAAAATACATCCTCAGGACAGCAAGGAACAGGTTTCCACTGGACTTCTCTTGCTTGTTTCCCATGGAGACACTTCTGGTGTATTGCAGAGGACCAGACCCATTACAAAATCACTCCCTGTTCTGCCCTGACTGGAAGGAGTTAGCGCTCAGAGCCCACAGGCACGCAGAGCGTCCCTGCCGCTGGCTTTGGAAGGCACGGGGCAGGGGTGAAGCAGGGCGGCTGCTGTTCAGAAACGCAGCCTTCCTGGTGCTGTGGAAGGCGACCTGCTCAGTCTGTAGCCTCAGCCCGGGCCTGGCTGGCACCGCCTTGGCCAGGGCCCTTCGCACCGTGTGCGTTCACGGCAGGACGGGGGGCAAACGCTTCTCAGGAGCATGTGAGGAGGCTGGAACAAGCAAGGAGCTCCGTTCAGCATTGGTCCCAAGCAGCCTTTGTAACTCTCCTCCCGAGTCAGCTAGAGAACACGCAGCAGGAAGGAATCGCTGTATGAAGGCAGGGCCTGTTACCACACAAAGCTAAAGGCAGCAGCATGCAGGGTGCAGGAGGCCGTTCACTGTATTTCCAGTTCTGTTGCTAGGGAGCAGCATAAAAATGCTCTGTGGTCTTGGCTTGCTGTAAGTTAACTGATACCTACTACTGCTTTGTGTGATGGAGCGGCTGTACCAAGAAAACAACTGACTTCTCACAGGCTGTTGAGAGTCTTACCAGGGAAACCTGACACCACAGGATCCACTTGGTTTAGTGCCTGTTTAAAATGACTTAAACATCAGCATGCACTAGAGAAAATAATAGTTTTTTCCTAACAAACTCTTCAAAACATGACAGCAAAAAAAGTGTAAAATGAGAAGAAAAGCCCAAGATGCTTATGTACAACAAAAAATGTTTTTACAGAACTGTGCATGTGTCTGTTACAAAGCCCCAAACTGTTTGTTCTTCCAAGATGCCTTTTGCGTGCACTGCCGTGACTGTGTCCGACACCCATCTCCTTTTCCCATCCTCACAGGCATTAGCAGTAGGCGGCCTAGGTTCCATAGTAAGAGTTCTTACGTCAAGAAAGACTGTTTAAAATGCTATTAACTTGAACCAAGATGACGATCAGTTTTGGACCTAGAAGGAGGAATTAGCTGGAGTGATACTGGTCCGTCAGTAGCAAGATTGCTGTCTGCTGAAATAGTGTGGAGACCTCTTCTTGGACTGCTTTTAGCTGCAAGGTTGGGGAAGAGGACACGTCATTCCTGTATGTGCTCCGATAATCATTACAGCAACCAAGACATTTATCCTGATCCCCTCTTCTTTAAAAGGCAGAGGAAAAGGTGAATTCCTGCCAGCTATTACTGTAGGTGAACAGGTTCTTTCAGATGCTGCTTTATCAAAGGGCGGTGATACAAGATCTTGTGTGTACTGCTTATTTAAGAGGTAGCTGTGGCTTTGGCCGATGCAAGATTCGGCCTGCGTAAAGTGGGGAGAAGCGTTGAGGAGGAGGATACTGTGCATATGGTCAAAGAAGTAGCTGGATGGTGGGGCTGATTTCATGCAAACTGCCTGCTGCATTAATAAAATTCTTGGATCACCTAAGTAGTTTTATTTTTAGCTAAACATTAAGTCTACCGTTGATTCAAAAGCAAACCAGCACTAAACCACTTCTAAGTTAAGAGCCCAGCTCTGCTCGAGTGCTCTTCAGCTCCTCATAGGAGTCATCCTCAAATGTAAATACGCTGGCTCTAAGAAATGAATCAAGTGTTACTGCTCACTGCACCTTAGAAGTCTTTGATATAGTGCAGAATTATTCATGGTTTGATTTTATGCTCTTGTCCATGCTAGGATGTCAAGAAGACAGTTCAAAACTTATTAACCTATTTATGTACTAGTTTATCCCCATCTCTGAAGGACTAGTTGGCAGCATAATAAGCAGCTTCCTTTGACGGAGCGCAGGGGCGCCCTCCTCGATCTGCCTAGAGAGAGGAACACAAGTACCCGAGTCCTCCTTGTTTGCAACTCAGGTTACGGCACCTAGGCGAGTCTTCAGTTTCCGCTGCGTCCCTGGGGAGGCTCCTTTTGCACCGCGCAGACTGAGCCTGACAGGGCAGCTGCTGGGAGAGACTGGGCCGCGCGCCACAGGCCCGTGTTCTCCGAGCGGAGCAGCTGGCAGGGGAGGCTGCTCTACACTCCCCCCTTGTTCCGATCAGCTGCTCAAAGTGCAGTAACAACTGGCCCGGGCCAGAGCTGCCTTGAGTAATTCCTGGCCTAATCCCCTAGAGAAACGGAGCCTTAATTAGCTAGCTGACACACCCATTCTTACCCAGACAGGAAGATGGGTTTTGTTTCATTCCTTAAAATTCTCTCCATTTAAATTAGCTATAACATCCCATTGGAGATAACCAGAACTATAAAAGAGAAAGAAATCAAGATTAGCATTTTAATCAAAAATGTATTGCACCACAAATTTCATAGTGTTTCATAATACAATCCATATTTACAGCATAGAGGAAAGAAATCCAATGGCCATAGAAAGGATTATGTATATCATTGTTTTTTCACAAGGAAAAAGTGCATTAGCATTTTAGTATATGTATACACACCATTCTTGCTCTGATAAAGAAAATTCAACACTTAACTAATTTATTGTAAGTTGATCCTGTAAGAACTTTGGGCTCTTACTTTGAAATTGTGTTAGTATATAAATATTCTGAGATTTATGTGTTATTGTTTCTTCTAGGTCCCCTCTACTGCTTTCTTTACTGTTCAGCAGTAACCTTTCAAGCCAGGATCAACTTAAACCGCTTAGTCACTGAGCAGCATCAGCAAGAGCAGATGAAACCCCATCCCTTGGTCTCAGGCCCCACAGAGGTAGGGCAGGGCCAAGGGGCCGTTCCAAAGAAAAAGACCATGGGGCCCAAAGTCTGGGCCCTTCCCAGAACCCATGGGTTATCCTGCCCTGCTCCGTTTCAGTATAGGAGCACTTCATGCAAATGATTGTCTGGTTTCACGTTAAATCAGGGTTCCCATACCTTTCCTATCCTATGCAATTAAGTGCTGTGAATCAAGTTACTAGAGACTGTTGGACAAGCTTCAGTAAACTGAAAACTCCTGTCGTCTTTTTTTCCTTGAATTTATAAATAAATATAGTCTGGTTACAAACTGAGGAGTGTCACTTTTGTCACAGCAAGGGTAAGAGCATTCTGAGCACCCGTGCCTGGCTACTTACCAGACTGTGGTGAGGGGAGCCGAGAGGCGGCAGCCCCGCTGCCCCCGAGCCGGCGCAGGGACAGGCTGCCCCTGGACGCGGCATCTCTGTCACCACCAGGCTCCTTCCGCCCTCCGGCAGCAAAGCTGCGTTAAAACCACAAACAGGGCCTGTATCTCCGCCGGAGCACAGGCTGAGTTAGGGATATTTCATAAAAATGTTTCCAGAGAGTTACTAGAACTGCAGTCTTCTCACTGAATGCCATGCATTGCTTTTTTTGTGTGTAGGGTTTTTTTTTTGGAAAAAAAATCCCATTTTTAAGAAGTCAGAGTGACTGCTGCTTCCCATTTTCAGCTGTTTCTATGATTATAGTTGCTAAGGGCAAAAGTCTGCTCACAGTCCTTCAGGCCAGTCCCAGCTTGGTCCCCTTTTCCTAAGGTAGAAGAAAGCAGGCTACTAGAGCTAAGATCCAAGGAATAACAGTTCAATTTTGCTTTCAAGAAAACCAGCCAAACGAACTCCTAGGCAGTGTTCCTTTTACCCTGTAGTTCAGATGCAGTTAGTCCTATTAGTCCACTACATGTCCCTAACAACTCTTCGAGGCATCAGTATCTGAAGTACATAAAACCACAACCAGAGAGACAGATACTGGTCATGAAAATCTGTTGCTAGCAAACTTGCACAGGAAAAAAAAGTGTTTGTACCAATATTCTCCACCTTTGTTACTAGAGTTTTTTTTTTTTTTTTTTTTAAATAAAAGGTATTTTCAGTGTGCATTTACAATGTGGAATTCAGCTTTAAAAATTTAAAACGGTTTACTATCCCCGCTTCCCCTTGTTAACAACCTATGATACAGGCTAGTAGATTAAGTTTTAAAGGCGACTGAGTATTAGGTACTATAATTAAGACCATTTTAAATATTATTTTTCTTTAAGAAAAGTAAAATCAGACAACTCTAAAGTTGTGCTCTCAAATTAAATAATCATCATCAACATGCAGCCTTCAGGACTGCAGGCCAGGATATATGCACCTTAAATTACACAGTGATATGAAAAAAAGAAAATCAAACTACTAGTTATGTCAGTATAACAAGGCAAGGCAGATTTTTTTCCCTTTTTTTCCCCTCTTTTTTTTTTTTTTTTCTTTTTGGTTAAAGCTCCTGCTCCTTTCTTTGAAAGGCTTTTCAAACTGTCAGAAACTGAATACAGTCCTGCCCACATTCTTTTCATTGCTTACTTTTCACAGTGAGACAAGGAAGCTTTACTGTGCCTAGAGTTGCTCAACTCTGGCATTTCATAACAGGAGTTGGAATCACCATCATAACAGATGCAAATGTTAGAAGCTTGAACTGCCAGCACCAGTGTTAGTGAGGTCAACATTACCCTTTGGTGCCAAGAAACAAACTGAAGAGCACAAGGAGCTGACTTCATTATGAGACCATCGAGACGACAGTCCCTGGATCCAACCCAAGAGAGGTGTTTCAGTCTGTGGTGAAAATTCTCCTTGCACAGTATTACTTTTGTAAACAGTATCAAAATTCTTGTACAAAATACTGCAATGACAGTGATTAAGACACACCTGAATTAGGGTGTTGAGTGTTCTTTTCACAGAAAATAAGTGGCTAGATGCTGACTGCCAGTTTTCAGGTTCCCTTAAGACCATGGTGTCCTTGGGCTTGAGATAGATGGCCGGATACTGCCTCTAGGAGATGGCTTTGATCCAAACCACGACATCTAGGATGGGAAATCACAATATACATTAGGCTAGTTTCCCACTTTTAGAGCAGCTGAAGATTTGAAGAATGATGTCTAATCGAAGTACCCATAGCCAATTTAATAGGAGAGTATCCTGAGCGAGATGGCAAGGTATTTCCCTCTTTCACTCACTGTGTACTGAACACATTTAACTTACTGAGGTGAAGCAGCACTCACTGATAAACGCACACCAATAACCATCTATACAGGGGCATGTGAAAGATCTTGTTTTATGCAATGGAAAGTAGAGACAGATCACATGTCTTAAGGCCAATATCAAATTACAAAACAAAGAATCTACTGTCTTAAACACAGAGTGTCCTGAAAAGAGCTTCCAGCTACACACTCGGACTTGAGTCCACTAGGTAACACTGTTCTGCTTTTCTGAAGCACTGGAAAATCAAACTATCCTCTATTTACCTTACTGAAATAGACAATTTCCAACATGCATACACATGACCAGGGCACACTTGAACACCAAATGGTATTGTGGCTAAAGTTTGAGGGGGAAAAAACAAAAAACACCTTTCCACAATTTCCCAGCATCTTAGAACTTTTGTTCCTTTTCCTCTGAGTTTTACAAGTAGAACAGAATCCTTACCTTGTATTCCAAGGTTTCTTTAAGCATATTTTCTTCCTCTTGTGAAAAATTTAGTAACACAGATACAGCTTTAATTAGATGGAATGCCTGAAAGAAATCACACTAGTTAGTTGGTTAAGATGCTCTTGGTCTGTATACTCTAGGTTATAGTGCAATACAGATTTTCTGTAGTTTTAGTCACAGGCTTTTTAGTCACAACTATGAAAAGTAGCTGTTTTGTTTCACTTCCCTGAAATCAACTTCTTCCTAATTGCAGAAATCAAACAGAAGTGCCCTACTTAGAACATGTTATAACTACAGTTAATTACACGTATCTGCTGGGTAGTAGGTGGCAGCTTCTAGAGGAAGGCAACCTAGGAAGAGCAGTTAGCATAGCATACATCTTTACCTCTGATTCCCGGCAGGACATGAATTTTAGTACAACATGTTTAAGGTATTCAAAGTTTATCTCCCTTGAGTCATTTAAATCAGAGTTGTTTGTGACAGTCACAGAAGCATTAGGCACTTCAGAATTTGTTTTTTCACGTACTTCAGGTCCCTCACCGTCAGGCTTTATTTTCTAAGAAAAGAGAGAAAGAAAGAAAGGGAAAAAAAATAATCACAAAATAAAGAAAAAAGTGCATTGTAGTCTGTGTCAGTTTATCACTGGAAGAGATATCTAATACAAAGGGTCTGTATCCACACAGCTGGTATCAAGAGGAGCAATTCTCATCCATCATGGAATCAGCGTAGTGTCTTCTCTTCTCTAGCCTCTAACGCAGAAGCTAGTTGCTCAAACCAACATGGAACTGGGTCTAGGATAGAAACTGTCATGTGACAATTCACCCCAAACCTGCTCTATGCTCTTTAAATGGGGACTTTCAGGAAAACAGTTCTCAAGTTCAAAAAAAAAAAACATAATATCAAAATATTTTAAAGATTTTTTGTTAAGATAGTAATTTTTTTTTCTCCTTCTTGGAGAGAGATTAAGGAAGAATTTGCCTCAGGACAGACATCACTCCCATGGTAAAACTCAGCTGAGCAGCAGTTAAGTACCATCCATCACCAGTTCTTCTCTCCATGATTATTAAATACTCAATACTACCAAACACAGGTCTTCTCTGCCTATCAATTCTCCAGCTGCAAAACTGGTAACAGAGCAACAGTTTTACGACTGTTTCATTCTGTGTTGCATGAACTGGTGATGATGGATACCATCCGTTCAATGAATCACTCTAGACGTTTTGATATTTCTTTTTCTATATTAAAGATTCAAAGATCTGCCTGCAAACACAAGGAAACTGCAAACATGCCAGGTGAAAAAATTACACTCTAGCTAGCAGCCAGGCTTTCCGAATTACTAGTACAAGTAACAGTGTCAGTAACTGCCACCTCGAGAGACTTAAAACGCTGTAAAAGTGTACACCTTACCAACTCCTTCTGGAGCGTTTTTTTGAGTTCTGTCATTCTCTGTTGTAGCTGCTTTATCATCTGTAAGGAGATCAAACACAGTGTTGTATTTTGGTATCTTGTTTAGACCTATCTTTCCTACGCTCCAGCCTGGGTAGCACCAATTATCAGGCTTCCTAATTACAATGGAAAAGACTAATAGCCGTTTCTGTTGTTTCGGTTTACCTTGTTTTTCTCAGTGATTTGCTGTTCTAGCTCTCTGTTATCTTTTTGAAGCTGGATGACGTCTACAGCTGCCACCTCTCCATTTTGTTCCATCACAGGGTTTTCTGGAGGATGTAAATGTTTATTATTCAAGGCTCTTGCTGATTCCTCTAATTGTGAAGCCTACAAAAACAAGAGAGTGAATTGCAGAGGTATCATGTCATTTGCAGATCATGAACACTCCCCAGTGGGAAAGCTTTGCTGCTTGTTTTTTTATTAAAAGAAGACAATAGTGCCAATCTTGCTGGCTACAGCAGTCTCTCACTGGCCTGCTTGGTGCTTTTCAGTCTCTGTCTCATTAGCTTCATAAGAAAATAGACGATTACAAGCCCATGTCATCAGACATGATAGAACTGGAATCTCTTACAGCATTATTTTTTCCTAAAAGTCTGAACAGAGTAGATTTGCAACTTCACTCACATTTCTCTCGTGTTCTCTGGCCAGCAGGCACTCTTGTATCTGCAATTTCAATCCATCAATTTCCTTTCTTGCTTTTTCTTCTTTCTCTGCTGCTTGGTTGTTCCTTGCTTCTATATCAGATTGCAACTGATGCATTTGCAGCAAGGCAGCCTCATGGTCTGAGAAAGGAAAGGCTTGCTTAGTATCAGTCTATGACTCAAAAAGGAGAGGCTAATTATTCTTCATGAATGAAGCAAGTTATGGTGACAGTAAATCCCAGACTCCTCACACTGCTCTGTCATGAAGAAAAAGAGACAATGGAGAGGTGAATTCATTTGATCTAACCTTGACTGAGTTGGGTTAGTTCTTCCTTCTTGTTTAGGAGCATGTCAGATTTTTCATGGATCAGCTGGTCCTTTTCCTCTACTACAGAAGTCAGATGTGAAACCTTGAAAGCAGTAAAACAAACAAACAGGAGCCGTTAACGGGATAAAATTGGAACAGGCCACAGAAGGATTTCAGCATATGTCAGAGCTTCAGATTTATTTACTTTTTTTTGAGGAACGGGAGAAGAATTCTCAGATCATAGCTAAGGCAGTGAGGCTTCCTGGGCTCTGTGCCAGGAACACACCTTGAAGTGGTCTGTGCGGCACTGGTGCTAGATATGAAAACGTAGAAATCTCTGACCTATTCAGAGGCTCTCACAAGACATCAACTCCACAGTGCTGGCCTCGTTAAAGGACAGAGATATCAACATGCTGCCATTGCTGAGCGCTGCTTCTGGTGAGCTCCGAGCCACTGCTGCCCACTGCCCCGCAAGCGGCGGTGGCAGCTGCGAGAGCCGCGGGGCAAAGCTGCATCACTCACGTTCTGCGGCCGGGAGAGCCAGCGCAGACCTCCAGCAGCTCCAGGCAAATAAAGAACCCGGAATAGGGGACTGAATGTACCAACATTTGCTCAGTTGAGAGCAATAAGCTCAGTTTGAGCTTATCTGCTCATCTGATATCACCTGGTCTTCCTTCAAATGGTTTAAATCCCATTGTTACAACTTGCTGTAATTCTTGAGCCTATAGCTTAGGAATTTCCCTAACTCTGCAGCTGGCAGCATTCTACATGCTCCCCCTGGGATAACTCACAGAAGCTGGTTACATTCTTGTGTAGACCCTTACAGAGCCACCCTTAACTACTACTGCTTGAATGCTGAAGATAACAATTTTTATTCATGTGAGTATTATGGTAATTAAGCCCAAGTCTAGTCTGATCTGTGCAAGATTAAGGCACCCAAACATATTTTACACCATGTCAATATTAACTAACCTGCTGTTGCAATTCCTCTTTTTGTTTTCGTGTTTCTTCTAATGCTTTGGCAATTTCAACGCTGACAGTCTCTCTGCTGCTTAATTCCTTCTGCAAACCAAACATAATTCAGAGGTCACTTAAGAAAACTAAAATCCACGGTCTCTCATCTTTAAGACCAAAATTATTATCAAGCAGAATACACAGGTTTACTAACATATCGTGATTTAAGCTTCCAAATGAGACTTAGTACTAAGCTTTTACCAATGTTAATTTGAGGTTCACACTCAGCTAATATTGCTTAGAACTTGCCATAAACCTAAGCAGTTATATTCAAGCTGGACAACTGCTAAAATAATTGGTTTTCATTTCTCTATTATTCAAGCTATTATGATACATCTCACTCTTGAAGGAGCTGTTTCTCAGTGGTAGGCAACGAAACCCTAATATTAATTTTATAAAATTCAGTATTCCATTTAAGCAGTAATCCTTTATTTATGCAATCTGCACATGTAAGAGCAGCACAGAAATGGTACAGAAGCAGCTAAACACAACCAACACTTCAAAAAATACCTCCTTTTAATTTAAAGTCCTTATCACAAAGTGTCTCCTTCCTACAACTGACCTTTAGATCCATTTACATTACAGTTGGATTTGCAGAACTTTCAACAGTCTAAAATTATACTTAAACGAGTAAGTATATATATGAAGAGTGAAATGATTGGAATATGATGAACTCTTACTCTGTTCTCATTGCTGCTAATAGGATTCAAAAGATCTTCATGCCTGACCATATGAAAATATATATTTTCTGTTTAATTTCAGTAGATCCAAGCACTCTATTTTAAGAAAGGATCAGCTATTTATAATGATCCTAGAATGCAAATCAAGTGTCACAGAGGATTTACGTACAACCTAAGTACAACCTGAATCTAACACAATTTTAAGTACTGAGAATAGAATATACTTTGTCATTACCCATTTCTCAAACCAAGCCCCAAATTTAACTAGTCACTAGCCAATCAAGCTCTTACCTTTAGTCTATCCAGTTCCAACTCTTGACTTTTTAAAGAACTCTCATATCCTTCTCTAGTTTTATTAAGAACTTCATTTTCTTTTTCTAACTGACTCTGCAAAATAAAGTTGGCTTAAGTTGGATGTAATTTCTAAGCACAAGTATTATTATGCTTTCCTTAAACAATTAACACATCCAGTGAGTTGCTTTGTTCATATTCAGTGTCTCAAAGTATTAGGTATTTTGTTATGTTAGTAGCTCTAAGGACAGTAGATCTACAACTTATTTCAAAATCACTTACTTCGTGAAGACTCAAATGCCCCACTGAACACTGTCAGTACTTACCAGCCTGTGCTGAGTGTCTGTTTTATCAGCTTCCCAAGCTGTTTTAAGAGTAGTTATTTGGGACTCCAGCCCAGAAATTTTCTCTTCATATTCATGTTTCACATTTAAAATCTGTTGCTGCATTTTACTTCTTTCATTCTCTAGATCATTTTGCTGAGGGAAAATAAACAACACCGAGTTAATAAGACAGTATTTTTAAGCTTTGATGCAAACTGGACACCATTTCACATTACACACATCTAAACTGAAATAACACAGTATTTCTGGGGCAGCAGTGTTATGTATTCAAATACAGACACTGGAGTAGAAGACATGCAGCAAGAAAACATAGGGAATTCAGCGTCATCGGAGAAGCTGAACAATCTGGTACTGGTCAGTGAAACACCATGCAGAGAACTCACCAACAACTGGATCCGCAAATCCTGCTCACCAGCTTCTTCCTTGCTCTTCTTTAATGCTTCTGTTGTAATCTGTAGATTTTGTTCCAGTTCTTTTTTCTAAAATAAAATCATATACCAACTTCCTTATCTGTGGGCATCTACGCGCACATGCAGAATGTGGAATGACTCCTTTGGGCAATTTACACATAAAACCCTTGAAACTACATAATTAGGCAGCCCTCCTGAATTGACAAATGTAGCTTTTTCCAAAAACTCCAGAAATTCTCTCTCCTCCCCTAAACAACGCCTGTACTTCAGCTATAGGGAAAGCAGAAATGAAATCCATAACTTCATAATCAGTATCACTTCTCCATTCCTTAAGGAGAGATCAGTGCCACAGGCAATGTTGGACTTTACTTTCAAGAATAAATATGCCACGTAGGCTCACCTTTTGGTTGAGAGCAAAAGAGTAGTGAGGGAAGGAGGTACAAGGCATAAAGCTGAAAACAATAGCAATTTGCAGTAAATTAATAAATACATACTTGTGTTTCCAGTAGGTTCACAGTCTCAGCATGATGAGTTCTGTCTGTTATTAAGTGCTGCCTGGATTCATCCAGTTTCTGCTCAAGAGTAGTTTTCTGCAGATTGTATTGGAGAGAAGAATGTGATCTTGGACAAAGATTATTTTACTTTAAAGCTTTATCTACTTTATCTACTGCACCAACATCAGGTTGGCAGGCCTCACAGAAAGCCAACCCAGAAAAGGGCTCAGCTCCCCAACAACTGGCTACAGAAATATTGCTCCAAGCTGACTGTAAACAGGAGCATCATGTTGGAGAAAGAACTGAGAAAGGCCACTGGCAAAAAAAGATTCCTTTAGCTTGCAGCTGTTTCTCTACATTTCTGAAGGCCCAAGCTTTGAACATGGAGCATTGCTTGTATATTTCCTTGCAAAAATTGTTCGCCTTCCCCTGCTCATGCTTTCCAAGTTACGTTAGCAGAAAATCAACAAGGAAAACCTTTATAAGCATTAACCAATAAAACTTTCACGTTGTTCTACCTTCCATTAGCAAATCCCTGGAAAAAGCTGTTCTTCCTTTTCTAAACAGGAACATACACGGAAGGATCTAAATACCAGATGCAGAAAGATCAATGCAGACATCTGTGCAACAGCTACATATAAGGGCTCAACATAGTGGCCTAAATGGTTCTGCCTCACATGCAGCAGGACAAGAGATGCTGCAGGGATAAATGTGCATGCGTTACCTCATCACACACTCCTTCCATGGGTAACAAGCAACTCATGTCCTATAAATCCTCCTTAAGATTGCACTGTTAAGCAGTCTATAAAAGTAAAATTACCTCCTTGAGAAGTTCCTGCACGTGTTCATCCCCCGACAGATTTCTTTCTAACTTATTTTCCAAGGAAGAAACTTTTTCCTGAAGCTGTTTAATAAGTTTATTTTTCTCATCATATTCAAGAGTCATCTGTTGGAACAAGAAATGACAAGATCTTTGTAGCCAAGCTTTCACCTAATCCATTGTGGTTCAACTTGAAAAAGTGTCCTTAGAAAAGTCCTACCTGAAAAGACAATATGATTCTGAAATACTTTATATATTAGATGTTAAACTTCAAACCCTCTGTACAGTACTCAAATACCACCCTTGTATGAGTCAATACTAGATGCATCTGAAAACACTTATCCTGCCTAATATATAAAGAACTTATTATACCCTTAGTTCTCTCAGTTTCAAACAAGAGTGAGGCATGAGCACATCTTCAATATATTTGTATTTTTACTTTGACCAAGTTCTCTAGAAAACCAGATACATTCACAGACATGGCTCTGGGAATTAAAACTGCATCAAATGAAGTCTTTCAGATCACACATAATCTAAACAGTGAAGTACCTTTTGCTTGCATTGCTCATATTCCACCTTCAGAGATTCGTGCTCCACCTGTAGCATTTCCAGTCTCTTCTCACAACCAGAACCAGCAACTCGAGCCTAAAAATTTAGAAAAATTACTTCTTTGAAGCTCAGATTTCTAAAACCATATAGTTAATATCTAATCCTACTTCTGTAGACAGGAAGGTCTTTGAATCAAACCCCATTTATCTCAAACTTACATTTTGCAAGTCTACAGAGAGCTGCTGAATGACAGTTTGTAGCTCCTGTTCTCTTAACTCCAGAGCAGTGATCTTATTTTCTGCATTTATCTCAGCTGTCATTAGTTCATCTCTTCACAGAGAAAGAATAAAAAAATAAAATAACATAGTGTGCCGGAAATATAATCTTTGAAGATGATTTTGCTTCTTATGAAAACAGACAACATCAGAAGGACTTTTTTGGCCTGTAAAGAGCCACTGTCTCAATGACACATTTTACACAAAAGTAATGGTTAAGCACTAGGTACTACAAAACTCCAAAAAAAAAAAAAAAAAAAAAAAAAAAAAAAAAAATTAT
>JAVCKT010011204.1:0-26800 GCA_032273925.1 Rhynchotus rufescens
CCGCGGCGCCGAGCGGCCCGAGGGCGATGCCGCCCGCAGCGGGGCCGCGGCGCCGGCCCGCGCGCTCCCGCCGCCCGCGCTGCCCCAGCTGCTGCACAAGTAAGAGCCGCCCGCGCGCCGGGACGGGGCCGGGAGCCGGAGCCGCCGCCGGCCCAGCCCGGGCACTTGCTTTTCTCACCGCTTTTTTTTTAAATTTTTATTTTTTATTTTTATTTTTTTGGCTTCTTGGCGTGCTGCGGGACGGGCTGCTCCCGGCTCGCGCAGCTAGAGGAACCTGCGCACCCTTAGGCGGCATCGGGAGGAAAATGGATGCTGGGGATGTTTCCCCGTTCCCCCTCTCGCTGGCCATCCCGAAAGCGGAGCACAAGTGTCCGCGCCGCGGGTGCAGGGCCGCGAGCGCTGCTTTTCCAGGGTGACAGACACAAACCGGACTCTGTGCTTTACTATACGAAGCGTGAGAAACCATAACTCGGTCCGTGCCAGTACAAGGCGGTCGCGTGCACTAGGTCTAATTTTTGACTCATCATAACACGCTGAGAGGGGTAGCGACTCGTAATAAGGCAGAAATTCTCCTATTAAAAAAAAAAAAAAAAAGAAAAAAGAAAAAAGAAACAGTTTGGGAGCCGTAAGAACTGCCTTCTATTACTTTAAGATCACCCGCTTGAATTGGGCAGTGCAAATGAGGCCGGGCCGCGAGCAGCGGCGTTAGGCTGAGAGTCGCGCTTTGCGCGGGGCCGGGCGGGGGCCGCGCGCCCCGGGGCCTGCGGCGCTGGGCGGCGGGAAGGCGGCAGGACGGGCCCGAGGGAAGCGCCGCCAGTCCCTTTCCCTGTGTCCTCAGAGCACACACGCAAATACACGTGTATTTATCCGCTGATTTAGGGTAACTTCACGGCAAACTGAATATAGACGTTGCCAGTTGTAAACATGTGCCCCGCTGGGCTCTTGTAGCCGTTTTAGAGGGTGCTTCCTACGTTTCTTTACGTTTTGGAGGGTTTGTGTGTTTGCTTTCAATTTAGGCTGAATAATTCAACCTGTGAGAGTGTCAACTGTTCCTATTACTCCTCTTTTTATTCCCTATCGGGAATTTCAGCTTTGAAGGTTGCGCTGAGTCGCTAATGGTGGCTTCACAGGTCAGCAGGGCTGGAAGGGCTGGCCGGCATTAGCAAGCACCTGGAAGGGAGGATGCGTGTATTGAAAATTGGTCTGAATTTTTTAAACTAGTCTGAACTTTTAAACCCCAACGATGACCCGTGTTTAATTTTTATCAAGACTTTATGCAGACACGTGCTGTAAGCCAGATAGGTGAAGCTGTCAAGACGGCTTCGTGATTACATTTCTAGCATGGCGCGCGTTGTGCGCGGACGCGTCGCGCGCCCGCGGTGATGCCCGCCCGCAAATCCGAGGTAGGAAAACGGGAAATGGGTCTTTGTTCGGCTCTGGCTTTAAGGGAAGGGTTTAAAAGCCGGTGCTGCGGTAACGTTATGCAAAATGGTGCTTGCTGAACGTCTCCATCTAAGGTCCTGCAACGCGGTCGCGCCGTGTTGCGAGAGCGCCGCAGCAATTTAGTGCTAGTCTTTGTTTACCTTATAAATAATATCTCTCCTCTGCATTTAATTGAGAAACATGGGCAAATCATATTTTGCTTTACAGATAACAGCTCATAATTTGATAGTTTAGTTATTCCATACATTTTATAATTTTGATTAGGGAATATCTTAAATGGCTGCTTGGAATTTCTGTTTCAGCCTGCTGGAAGTACATTATGACTAGCAAAGTACCGGGCCAAGGAGAGTAGTGATTCTTCTCTGTCAGCACAAAATGAGGTTGTAGTTTCCTTGCTAGCAAAGGAGACATTTACAGCAATACCTCCTTTCCCAAGGATTTTGATATTCTTCACTGCCTTTTAAACAACTGCCAGCCTTTCGCTTTGCGAGCAGCAATAAACAAGTGGGCAGTTGTAGAGTCTTGATTTTGGGCGCTGTAATTCAGAATAAGATGTTTTGCCTAATTGGTTGTTCCTGTAGGAGAGCTTCCACTTTCATTATAGTATTTAAACTTATAAAGCTCTCTGCATCCCTCCTGCCTTTCCCCAATACTTTGCTAGTTTTTTTTTTCCACACACATTAGGAGAAGACCAGTGTAATCTAAACAATAATTAATTACAGCAGCAGAAAGCTTTCACCTTAAGCAGTGAACATTGCTCTGAGGACTAAAATTTAGCAAAACTGCAAATCTAAAATGTTTTCGCTGCAGCTACAGCCCCTGGACTCGTGCGATGCAGATAGCACAAACCATACTGCAGGGGACATGAAAAATGGTTTTCCATTTTGGATCCATAATGGAATTTTAATACTGAAATGTAATCGAGTTCCTAATTTGATACATTGTTGATACATTGTTGATACTACTTCAATACTGTAAGTTATGTATTGATGTATGTCATCTACATAACATTTTTTTTTTCACCTCTCAGTGAAGAAATCACTGCAGTTGATAATAAGGGTCTTATAAAATTTATAGAGTGGTTTATAGAGCTTTATGCGCAAACATGTTGTAGTAATGTTTGACTGGAAAATACGTCTTACGTTCTCCAGAAAACGCCTTGTTGCCGTCCGAGCCGTTAGGTTATAGAATGGAGAAGGACAAGCTGGGGGGAAGGACGCTTGAATTTTTGGGGGATGACTTTTAAAAGCACGTGCCTGCATGTGAAATAAAGCTGCAAACTGAGTCGAAAGAAAAGGATGATTCTGATAACGGTGCTGGTTGATGTTAATAATGAATTTTCTCTGTGGGTTGTGCAGAAGGACTAGAAATACAAGGAAGGGCCTGTTAACCAGCAAGGGTGAAATTGATCCCGAAGATCTCTGAAAAGACCTTAAATATGTTGCAAAAAGAAAAGTTTTCTTACATTTTTAAACTTTTTTTTTTTTTTTTTTTTTTTTTCCTTTAGGAAAGTCTGCTCTTAATTGAAAACCTTTGCTTACAATTTGCAAGGGGCATTACAAAATGCGGTTTTTAGATGACAGCTCAGAGTGTGGAGGATTTTATCAGCTGCTGTTAGAGTGACGGGAATGTTTAAGAAGCCTGAAAGAGCAGAGACTCCCGTTAATGATTCCAGGTGTTTGGTTCACTTCAGTCGGAGGGAACAAGTAGCTGGGAGTAACTGAGAAAAGGCTGAGTGCTGGTGGTTGTCTAGTTACAGAGAGGGTGCGTGAAGAACGGTTTCTGGGGAGATTCTCTCTTAAAACATGCCACAAATCAACTTCATAATTACGAGGGACCTAATAGTATTGAAATGTATTTCCTTTGCATATTTGGATAATTAGTTTCATGCTTTCTATTCTAATAGTTTCTTGTGGTGATGTGCGTCCGGTGGCAACTGAGCAGCTTTTAACCTCCTATGGTGATAATATGGGTATATATTTATTTTAAAAATGGAAAAAGGCGTCTTAAAAATTAGGGGAAAAGAACATTTTTTTTTTTTTCCCTCCTTCCCTCTCCCTCCTCCTTCCTAAAAGGTTTTGCAGCCTCAGCCTGGGATTTTGGAGCTCCTCTGGAAGGAGGCTGGAATTTGCAACATCTGCGCCTCGGGCGCGATCAGCCCGTGCCAGCGCTGGGCCAAGCAGCACTGAGCCGACTGGTGCTGAGCGCTTTGTGGAGCCCTTTTCTTCTTATTGCTCTTAGGAGGAGACTTTCTGGGGAAAAATAAATGCCAAAGGATGTTTTTAAACATAAAACGGTGGCACTTACATTCTTTTCCATTTTTTCAGCTTATTTCATTTTTTTTTTATTATCTGTAAAATATGTTTTTTTTTTTCAACTTGAGGTCTTTCAGAAGAGATAAAATACAAAATGTTTCCCATTATCTACATTAGTCATGGCATATAGTTTGACGTTTATGGCAAAGGCAAAACGGACACTTAACAAGGGAACACTTGGAGAAATACTGGTTTTATTGTTGCTGCTCTTACTGATCTAGTCTTTCAGTATTTATTTGTCTTTTAAAGTACATCTTCAGAATCTAGATTATTTTTGTCCTGCAGAGCTCTCCAAACTCATCTGTTTCATATTGTAGCAACTATAACAGCTCATTCTTCAATGGAAATAAAAAGAAAGTAGAAACTGCTGTAGACATCTCAGCTAAGAAGTGCTAAGAAAACAAGGGAAAGGAGCTAAAAAAGCAAACTATGCAGTGCAAGCTGTGTGGAGCTGGCTGGAAAATGTGGCATCTGAACCTGCGTTATGAAGCTTGCCAGTGTTTCAGTGTGCCTTTATGTTCTGAAAAGGACCGTGCAGGAATGCTGTTTTCCTCTGAATTTGGAGCCTCCTTGCTTGCTGAGCTGCTGCTGGGACCTGCCTGATGTTCAGTTTGGGACTCACGGTTCTTGCACCCAACATGGGGAGGCTCTTTGCAGGGGCTTTACTATGAAGCGCACACTTTGAAAATGTTAAAAAAGGAAAAGTTTTAAAAAATTTTTCTTTCTTAATTGGATAAGTTTAAAAAACTGCCCCTTCTCCCACTATCTGTGATCATGTGAGAAGCAGTCATCATTTCCTTATGAAAGATGTGACCCAAAGCTCTTCATCTCCCCTCACCCCTTCTTTATCCTTTGATCCAGTCAAATATTGGTAGTAAGACCTCTGAAAATCATCTTGCTTATGACGACAATCATTACATATTTTTTTTCTTTTAAACAAAAATAACTGTATTTTGGAAGTTCATTTTTTTTTTAAATATGATATAAAACTAAAAAGCTGCTAGGAGTAAAATGGTACTTGCTGGAGGGAGCACAGAGGTGCAGGCTGGAGAAGACTCAGAAGAGAGACCTTCAGAAGAACATCCCTGCATGCAAACATCTCACCCAGTCCAGTCTTGATTATCAACTATCAACCAAGTCTGGGTGGTCAGGAACATGGAAGTTATTGTTTGGCTTTCAGGGGAGGTCTAGATATCAGCAGAAGTATAATCTCCTATATGGAGTGAAATAATCCATCCTTCATGACAAGCAATGTAATTAGTGTTTTATGGAACGTAGTGCGTGGCCACGGAGTCCTCCCTCCTGTAACTACTGCCTGGATCTTGCTCTGTTATTGGGAATTTAATACTGCTGTTCCCGTGGATGAAATGTGGGAAATCGGGTCTTTGTTTTGCCCCCTGCTTGGTCCCTGTTGCTTTGGACTGGCCTGATGGGTGACGTGTCCTGGTGGGGACCTGCCGAGTTAGCGCGGGGGCTGCGACGTGGGGTGAAGAAACCTCCAAAGCTCCGAATTCCGCGCCTTTCCCGCCACTGTGAAACGGGAAAGAGGTGGAGAAAGGGACTTTTGCTTGTGAAGGCCTGAGGAGTTTTACTTAGGAGGGTAAGGAATGTTCATGTGAAATAACGATTTTAGTCCCTTTAAAATGTTCTCTGAAACCGAATCTGCTGTTTGTAAAGACGACAGAGGCCGAGTTTGTTTTTAACTGACTCTCGTGATCTGATTTGCAGCTACACACTTGATCAAATTGACTTTATTCCTCTGAATATACTCTCCCTCCGGTCGCTTTTTTTCACCTCCTCTGTTCTTTGTAACATTTTATAGTTGATTTAAGGATGTAATCACTCTGTTGGCCTCTGCCCCTTTTATACCCAGCTGCTTTCGCTTTGTCACACTAATGGCCCGTCACTGTGAAGCTGTCACTTTACACACAGGGTAAAACCTGGAAACTCTTTGCAGTGTGGAAACTTAAAATATGTGCCCTGTTCCGAGGGCTCAAGCCAAGCTCATTTCACGAATGCCTCCTGCCTACTTCGGGGAAGATGCCACACAAAGGCTCTGTGCGTTGCGCTGTGGGAGCGAGCAGCCAAGTCTTCTGCTGTCCCCAAAATGGGGTTTGCAAGCAGACAGGAACAGTTAATTAGGTGCAGAGTTATTGTTGATTTTTTTTTTTTTCTGTCTTTTGTATGCAAAGTGACTTTAATTGATTTTCATTAATATCCAAGTACTATGTGTTCATCCCATGCACCCGAGGCGCTGTGCAGGCACCAGCTTTGCTGCTAGTGTCCTGCATGGGCTCCGAGCTGAGCTGGCATGGAGAGGGACCGGCTGGAGCTGCGTGACTTTTGTACTCTGCACTGCCCAATTCTGCCTGAATTTTGCCCTCTGGCTCCCAAATCCCTGCTCGGTCATCTAAGCTGTTGTGTGAAGAGGTGCAGGTGTTGGCAGCAAGCGACCTCTTGGGAGATGGCTCTGGAGATGCCGTGTCACCTGCCCAAGCCTGGCGGCGACATCCATCTGCAGCCCTAACGCTCCAAAGGGAGCTCGTGTCGTGTAGTGTTAACTTTAAAATCTGTCCGGGTTACGTGCGATGTTAGTGGTGGTGACTGCTTTAAGAGGCTCAGGGTAGTGTTCTGCTGCATCGCTTTTGGATATGCTCTTTACTAGGAAACGAAAGGAAAAAGAAGTGCTGAATTCTTGTTCACATTTGCAATCCCCTCTGCGGGCTGCAGTGCAGGGAGCAAATGTGCCGTGGGCAGCAGCGAGAGCCCTGCCCGCCTCGGGTCACCCCCAGCTTCTGGGAGAGCAAAAGTTCCTGGGCTCTCTATTCGTAGTTTGCTTCAACTTGGCACAAAACTTGGCATTTTCTTTGCAGCGTGTTGGAATTTGGGCAATGTAAAATGCCGCGAATTTGGTACTGTCGAAAGGCTACAGCTTTGTGTGTTGTTTGTGTGTGGGTTTTCCCTCCACCCCCGAGCAGCAGGAGCCCAGAGCTGAGGGCTTCTCCGGACCACGGGTGCTCCTGAGGGCAGGCAGACTGGAAACCTGCGGGAGCTGCTCCTGCGCTTTCACTCGCGTTGGAAAGTTTGTTTCAAGCAGGAGTTTCTGTGCTAAGAACCAGTACTTCTCTCTGCCAATTAGCATCTTCTCCCTTTAGGGGAAAGGAGCCAAGTAGCAGTTTTAAGTTGCTGACTGCAGGGTGCCTTGTGCCGCCCAAGTCCTGGGGCTCACTTTTGGACTCTTTTTTTTAAGTGTATAATAAAACCTGCAGGCTATGTACTGTGTTGAGAATGCAGTGCCTGTTGATGCTTTAATTGGCATTAACTTGCAGGATCCAGAGTGCTCTCGACCCGAGCGCGATGCGTCTGCACCGCTCGCTGGCCGGGGCGCCGCTCCAGCGCCGGTCAACGTTTCCTCCCTTCCCCTGCATAAAAACCCTCGTCTGGGATGGGATTTGAAGAAAAGATGTCCCCTAAAACCGCGGAGATATTTGCGAATTAGACTGAGCTATTTTGAGCCTTAGGCACCTCTTATCTTCCGAGCTCTTCCATTAACACATGTGAACCGGCGCGTTCCCGCCCGCCGTGCGCTCCCGCCATCCGCGTGCGCTCCGCTCGTCCCCGCTCGGCGCATTCCTGCCGGGTCACCTACAGCTTTCTGCTGCCCCCAGCACCAGCAGCCAAGCGTGGGGCTCATTCCTTTACTTCAGCTTCATTCCAGGTTGTGGGTCTATCCTATAGTGACACTTTTCCACATCATAAGAGCTGCGCTCGCTGTTTTGGTGACATTTTTTCTTGAAAAATGGTGACATTTTTTCTTGACTGTTCCTGGAATGGCCTTCAGTGTCCCCAGTAGGTGTAGTGGTGAGGAAAGCGTCTTTGAAGTGTCTGTTATTAAGCACGTTTGTAAATAGTAAAGAAGACTGGGATTGACTGGGGTGGTATTTAGATGCTGCTGTTGGTGGAGCGAGCAAACAGGGTCATAGATAAAGTGGCATCAAAAAAAAATTGCAGCTCAAATCTGAGGATATTCCCACATTTTTCTTTCTGTGGGACAGTTAAATTGAACGTACCTTCATTTGCCAGCTCCTGGAGAAGTAAAAAGTGCTAATAACAAAATATTTCATATCTGGTAGTAAAACCCGAGTGAGTCACACATCCACCTATCTCCTGTAGATCAGATTTCTTCCAAAAGACAAAGAGTTCAGTTTCTGTTTTTTTTTCCTCCCAGTTGTAAAACATAAAAGACTAGATTTCAATTTCTCTCAGTGAAAAAGAGAAATGGAAATTTGTAAGGATTAGCAGTTATTTACTGCATTTGTTTTAGATGTTCAAAGTGTATCTGTGTGAAGGAAAGCACCGCCTACCTTATACATCACATAAATATGTTAGGTGTCCAATCCAGTTTGTTGTCAGTGATAAATAGTACTTAAATTCCTCTTTGGATATAGTGTATGAGCCTGCTCTTGCAAAGCCTTATTCATACACATGAGGATTATTTATGTGTCTAAGGCTTTAGAGGATCAGACCCTATCATCTAAATCTGTAAGGCTTCATGAATATTTACGGCTTGGGTTTTTTTTTCCCTCCTTTTTTTTTTCTTTCTTTTTTTTTTTTTTTTTCCATTAAGATTCTTCAACAGTTCTGTGCTGTTTGCTGTTTCTCCTGGTTTATAGGAGAATTGGCCCTTTTTAGTACATTTTGAGCACATGGAGCCCTGCCATTTCTTATTTATCTGCCCATTTAGCATGGAGGATTTTCTTCTTCGGCCTTTATTATTTTCAGTCACTACAAGCTAACGTTGTGCTTTGGCGCTACTGTACTTTAAAGTTACATTAGGAGAAAGTAGCAGGGTTCTGAGGCCGAGGTCTTGATTGGCAACTTTCAGCTCTGAGTAAATTTTCACAGCTGATCCATAAATCCCTGACGGACCATTAGGAGCTTCAGAGCAGCACTGGCAAGCTCCCCTGCAATAATTGTAGTTTTAAGTTTGTTATATTTAGCGCTCTCAGCTCCTAGCGGGATGCCGGGGCGGCCTCGCCGGGAGCGCACTGGTAGATCCTCTCTGCGTCCACTTTTTAGTCCGAGCTGGTGGTTTGTAGGAGCAGCACCGCGGGCTTGGCTCCCGCTGGCCAAGGCAGAGACTTAGACCGTGACTTGTGACAGACCAAGGGGCGACCAGGAGCGGCAGGAAAAACGTTTCCCCCCGCCTAGCTGTGGCAGGGTTGCATATAGCTCTGTGAGGCTGAGATATGGCTCTTCATTTAAAATCCCTGAGGTAATTTTATTTATTTATCTGCAGCAAAGCTGGCAGTTGTAGGAGTGAGCACCGCTCTAAGAAAAGAACTGCTTGCTGCAGCAGGGGTGAGGGCCACCCGTGATTACCTGGGCTGTCCCCTGCGGTGGCTCTGGTGGCACTGGAGGTCTGACTGGGACACTGCGGGGACATCAGGCTACCTGCTCTGTCAAGGTGCAATAAAACCAGTGCTAGGCACATAAATGCAAATGGATGAAAGGTTTTCCCTTGAAAAAGGCCCGGCCAGCGTGAGAAAGGTGAACTTTGAAGTGGCTACGTTGCCTCTGTGCTAAGCTGTGGAGAATGGTTCTCTTAAGGTAGGACCTCATCTGGAGGCTCAGGAAGTCTCCCTGGAGTTGGGATCTTGCTGGAAGCAAACTCAGACTTGGAAGATTGGGGGGTTGGGTGCGGAATACAACAACTAAAACCATGTAACAGTCTTAATATCAAAACCAAAATATATTTGAAAGAATATGGGTACAAGCAAGCTGCACCTTCCTGGGCTTACCCGTGGTGTTTGTGCTCTGCTTTATTTCTTCCACAAGTGGGGAGCAGGTCACTAAGAGGGTGTTAGAAGCCTCCTACGTTTTGGGGCGGTTTACTGAGGTAGGGAGATAAGAAGGGCAGTGGATACTCACTTAGTAATTGCTGACTAGTGACTAGTAATTGCTGGCTAGAGAGTTGATGTGAAATTGCAATACATCTGCGTGGCAGGTTAAAATTTGCAAATTCCTATTTATAGACACATTAAATCAGTGCTCAATATATGTAAAATGTTTATGGTGGAAGCCTGATATGAACCTATAATTGAAGGCAAAACACGATGCGGGGAAGACTCTAGAGCCCCATTGGTTGTTATTGCAGTGAAATCCAAAGGAGGGAAGAGGCCACGGAGAGGCCAAGGGAAGAGCTTGGAAGACTTTGACTGCTTTTTTTTTTCTGTTAACTCAGGCTGCTCCAGTCTACAAATTAGGACTGTGCTTTTACTTAAAAAGGTGCTTTTAATGTGTTATCGGTGACCATCTGACTCCTGTCACTAGGGGAAGAGCGTGGTGGGAAAATAAGCTGAGCTTTGGAAATTAAGCCGAGTGGTGATAACCTCCAGTGCCCTGTTGCCCTTTCCTCTGGGACAGACAAGACCCTCCATGGAGGCATCCCACTGGCGTCGTGCTGGCGTTGTGCCAAGCAGCCCTCAGGGTTTTCCCCTTCGGCAGTTTAGCTTGCGTCCAGCCCTTTTCAGCATTTTTCTCTTCCTGCTATTGATGTGAGAACAAAAGTTAAAGTTATCCCAAAGTGCAGACTTTGTCGCTTTTTGTGGGTTTGCATATGGATTATTTGGGGATTGCAAGAGGTGATGGGTGGGAAAGCTGCAGAAGTTGCAGCTTTCCCTGTATTTTGCCTTTTTAACCCCTAACCAGACAGGGCGCTGGTGAGTTGGACAACGTCTGCATTTACCTTTGGGGATAGAAGTGACCTCGGGAGACAAAGCAGAGCTTTTCCCTGATTGAGAGGCTGTCTAGACTTATCTCGGGATAGAGCAGGCTATTAATAGGACATGCTGCATTTCCTTCACATAAAAATACGAAGGGCACTTTGCTGAGAAAAAAATCGTGCTGTGCTCTCTGTCTTTGGGACCAGCTCATCACCCAGCTAAAATTAAAAGGTGAAGTCAGGCAGTTCTTGCTTTCTATTTTTAAACTGCTTCAGCATATGAATGTGAGTGTTAAATCTTTCTTTAGGTCTCTCTTAATTCAATTACCTAATTATTCAAAATATTCTCTGCTCAAATTACTTTGCTGTATTTGTCTTTTTGTGGACATGCTGGAAAAAATATACTTTTCTTTAGCTGCTTAATGTTTGTTTAATTAGTTTTATGTTCAATTTAAAGTTATAAAATTATTCACCAGCGATGGAAGCCCCTAGGTAAGCATTTAAAAGCTGTTTGATACATTAAAAAGTTAGTAAATGTGAGTTTTTGGTTAAAAAAAAAAAATATATATATATAAAATGCTTGTATTTCTGGTTTCTCTTAGAAGATATTGTGCTGAGTTATGGTAGTAAAAAGAAGAGTATATATTTATTTTAAGAATGCAAAATTATATAAAAATGGGAAAAAAATCTGCTTTTGTTGTGATCTAAATCTTTTGTTCTGTGCAAGCCTATTCCTGTTTCGTTTTCCTTGCAGGACTTTTCTGTAGTGTTTAGATAGAAGGGGAGGAGGTCGCAGCACTCGGACTGCATGTGACCCGTAGATCTGATGCTTCCTGCGTATTGGTTTGAGTAGTGATTTCTGCTCCCTGCCTTCCCGTGAATCTGTGGGGGTGATGGGGAAGCAGCTTTTGGAACGAAGCAGAGTGCTCTTTCCTGGCAGGGAGCAATGATGTTCTCCAGATGCTGGGTTTCAGCCTGCAGAGCGTGTACCCTGCTCCTTCTGACCATCCCCTCACGTAGTGCCGGTGACACGTTGCCTGATGAACAGCGTGCTGTGAATCCATCACTGCCCCTAGAAATAGGAAGGAAAAAGTGCATATCTGCCCTTTTCCTTGTGACACCTGTGTCTTGTTTTTTTTGCCCAGCAGTTGTTTGAAGCACAGGCTGTGACCGTCCCTCCTGCACCCTGGTTGGTGGCACCTCTTGTGAACAGGTTTTGTTGATCACAGCGTGGTTGAGGTTGGAAGGGGCCTCTAGAGATCGCCTAGCCCAACCATGCTCTTGAGAGCACATATTGTGTCTTTGCCCCTTCTTTTAGGCCTGACGGATGATGAAAAACACAGTATGAAATGGTGAGATGCGATGTTTCCTTCTGAGTGTTTTTCCAGTTTCGTGCTCTTTGCTGGTGAGGGCAGCGGAGGTGTTGGAGAGCTTTGGTGAGTCTTTCCTGACGCTTCCCATCCCCTGTCGCAGCCATGGCCGGGCTGCACTCACCTGGTCAATCATGTGGTTTCTCCAGCAGCGACTCAAAGGCTGGAGGAGACTCTAAGGTGTTTCCTTCCGTGTCCAAATACTGCAGTGTGCATGCGGGAGGGTGGTTTTGGTCCTCCTGGTGGCAGAAAAATGAGTAAGCTGCTCGTTGCAAACTGCTTTAAAGTGGCTGGAATGTGGAGAGAGCATCTTTGGTTGCATCTCTCCGGGCAAATCCTGCAGACCGTTGATCTGAAGGGAATATTTCGTTTTGTGTGATAACACATTTCTACTGGTGCCGAGAATCACGCTGCTCTGCGGGGTGTTAAATAGCAGTATAGTCAGATAGCCAGACGGTGATGTTAAGTAACACAAACCTAGAGCCCCAGCCCTCTGGACGCATCTTTCCATGCCAATCTTTGTGCCTGGGACTGTTTGCCCGTGAATTTGTTCCAAGCCTCCACCCCCTCCATAAAACTCTTGGAAAACCAGCTGTTCTGTAAATATCTCTGGCTGGGCTGGCCAGTCAGCCCCCGTGATGGCTCCGTCCTGTCCCGTTGCCCGGTGTTGGCTTCGGATTGAAAACCTCTCCACGTAGAGATTTATGTGGGCATTTTATGCGTCGTGTTCTCCTCTCACCTGCGAGCGAGTGACGCGTTTCTTCCAGAACTGAAAAGTGCATTTTGAGACTTAAATATAGACATGATGCTCACCTAGGCAATGGAGCTTTACACAGCTACTGACATGCGTAGGTGTTCCCTTCTCCAACTGCAGACCAGAGGCCAATATTGGAAATGTTGCGCTGATGTTACCCGCTGCCAGCTTGGCCTACATCATCCCTTGCTTTTAGCTTTCAGGGCGGTAACTGTTGATTATTAGTTAGTTAGTAAATAACTAAATAACGGCTTTTTTTTTTTTTTTTTTTTTTTTTTTTTTTTTTTTTTTTTTTTTTTTGCATATCTGTGGCTGAAGCCTGCAGAACTTGTGCTCTGGCATCTCCTGTTGTGCTTTTGCCCCTGGAAATGATGCCCCTCGCAGCAGTAAGCTATCAGTCGTGGCAATCAGCTGTTATAGGCACCTTAATCCACAGCAGGCTGCTCGGACAGCTTTTGATTTAGTAGCGCTTGTCTATTGAGGATAAGCAGATCATCAGTGCAGGAGCTGCCCTCAGAATTGAGCAACTGAAGCCGGGGTTGTTTAAATGAACTAAGCTACATATTTCTAGTTAATGCAATGGGGAAAGGAGAGTTTTATGGCTATGGTGTAAGTCTACTGGAGTTGCTAACTGTGCTCTTAAACAGTTCTTTAAGTGTGGTACTCAAATAGCCAGATGCGGTTGCTACATCTGTCTTGAAAAATCTTAGCAGCTTTGCCTCACTGTAAAGCAGACATTTTAAATTCTCTAACGTCCTTTTCAGTAAAGGATTGGATTAAATTACTAGAAAATGAGAAACCATATCTGGATTTTAGTAGCTTGAGCATTTATACATTTCTTTGAATGCTTTAGAGTTTACACTAATAGATTTATTAGTGGAGCTAGGCATTTTAGTTTAAAACTGCGCTATAAAATTCTTTTTTTCTTCCTCCTGTGTCATTAAAAGTGCAGAAGTATTATAAATCATCTCTGACATTCAGATTCAGAGTACTGTAACATACTTAATTTACCACTGTTGCAGCTAGGGATTTTTGCATAGTTTGTTCAGAGTTTAATATCGACTATGGTTATAAGACTTCTGACTTTAACAGCAGAATTCATGTTACAGTGTTCAGATATATATATATATATATATATATATATATATATCATTATTAAAAGATGAAGAAAGGTTCTCTCGTAGGGTGGAAGGCCGATGCTCTGTCATGCATTTATTTGCATTTTGGCTTTGCAGCCTGGCAATCTTAGGGAGTCTCCCAGTGTGTCAGTTTTGCAAAGCAAGGGGGTCACAGGGCACTTTATCCAGAATTATAGTTTTGGATTTTAAGGCAGAAAGCAATTGCTAGCATTAATTTAAACAGAGGAGGTTCTGAAATAGTATAAGTATTCCATGCTTTCTAAGGTCATAGGTTTAAATCACCATGCATCTTTTCATGCAGGTAAGTCACCGAGGAGGTTGGTATTAATTTAAACGATATGAACTTTTTTTGTGTGTCTTCACTAATGCTCATTAGCCACTTAGAAAATCAGGTCATTTCTCTACATTTTGAAAATGGGTTGTTTCTTTGAATGTGTTGACAATAATCAAATCACATGTAGTTTTAATTTTCTTGACTTTCTTTGAGGAGAAAAAGCTCTCTATTTCCAAATACATGGAATTTATTGAAATAGGTAATACAGGATGTATGTGCACATACGTATTTATTTAATAAATAAATAGCAATTCTTTAGCAAACATTCCCTGTTTTAAACTACTGATATTCCTAACCTTTCCCAGCATATAAATATGCCAGTGTGATTTCCCACACAGCCTCCATCCCAGATAGAGCTGTGCTGGTTCCACTGGGGACTTGTGTGAGAGAATGACGTTGTATGCAATAAATTATATTGGCCAAATGATCCTGTGGTTCTTCCTCGCGCTCTTAAGGCAGCCTGAGTCAAAATAAGCATGACAGTGTGATGGAAACCGGCTTTATATTTGTGGGACATGGTTTTAAAAACAAACAGGCTTGAACTCTCCCAAATCCACCTATGCTTGGGCTTTTTTAGTGAGATTTCAGCTAATCAAGGGGTCCAATGCATAGTATGGCTTTTACAGCCAATTGTGTTATGTACCTAGCAGGCACTGGCTATCAATGTAGCATTTTTTAATTTTAAGTTGTGTTTCAAATTTGTTTTAGATTGAGTTGTTTAGGTTCCCTGCATTCACACTAAACACGTGATGGATTTAGCCTGACCGGCTTGTTTGCAGGTTGGGGACTGTGGAAAGTTCAGCTGCCGAGAATGCACAGTCATGCTCAGATGACATTGCTGTATGTTTTGGGCCATAGATAATTCCGCTGTCAGTGTCCTTAGGGATACTGAGGGCTTAAAAGTAAAATGGGAACAGAGCTGCATGGAAAAGCCAGTACCGAGGTTTGCTTTGCTGAGCAATGGGCAGGTTGCCCTGTTGGGGTCTTGCCTTTGTTTTCCTGAAGAGCAGGAAAGCGGTGAGCAGCGTGCTGGGATCTGCCCCTGGCTCTCGACGTGGAGCACCTCTGTGGTGCTTCCCTGTGGTGGGCTGCCACGAGCTGCCCCTTTTCCCTGCCGGCACGGACACCACGTACGGCCCCGGGGTCCTTCCCAGTGCTGCATCGCCTGGGGGAGCGACCTTAAATTTTGGTGTTTCTGTCAAGCGCTCATCTGCTGCTGAATCCCACAGAGTCCTGAAGAGCTTCCCTGTCCTGGAGGGTCCTCGGCAAACCTTGCTGCTCCGGGAAAACCGCGTTTCACTAGGGGCTTTCTGTGCACAGCAGTCCACCGCAGGCATGGGCTTAGCCAGACAATCTGTCAGCGAGGGCTTGCAGCAGTATCTAATTGGTTAGGGAAATAAGCTGGAATTTAAATGTGTACTTAGCTATGGGGTTTATTTAAAACAATAGGCTACTTAGGATTTCAGTAACATATTTTACAGATCCCTCTTTGGATGCTCTTGCTGGCGCTGAGGCAGCTCTGAGGAAAGGCTTCGGGAGACTTTGTGGTGTCAGTGGTTTTCCAGGGCTGCTTTTCCAATGGCAAAATACGATGTAGTGTGTACGGTCCCATTTGTTTTACCGTGGTGCAAACACCACTGCATCCAGAAGTGACCAAGGCCCTTTTAGGAGCCCATAGGGCTGCTATGGTGATAGTTAGTTAATCCAAGGGTTCTTGACCTCAGTTGGAAAACTGGAGATTGACAAATTGCTTGTTGGTGAGTGCGAGAAGATTGACTGCTATTGCAAGTGCTCAGATTTAGCTGAGCTGCCTGTACCAGCGAGCTCAGAGGGTCCTTTCAGAGAATGAACCCCATTCCACAAAGGTCTGCAATGCAGCTGTCACCTGTTTTACCTATCTCTAGCACTGCCCAGCAGCCTTGCTGCTTGTCCTCTGGAGAAGTGATGCCAATGTTTGTTGTCTGCCTGTTGTTTGCACCGGTCTCAAATGAAGCCTCAGCCTGGCATTGCCTGTTGTGTGGGCATGATGGCTAAGATCAAATTAATTGCAGCTTGCATTTGCTCGTAATTCTGCCAGCGGCCGTGCAATAACGTTGTTTACTGACCGGTGCTTTTATTAGGCTGACAGACCATCATTTGAATGGCAAACCCATCGACTTCAAGTAGGCACTTAGCTCAGGATTTTCTCAGCATTAATTGAAGGCGCCGGGGTACTGTGCTGGGACAGGTGCAGTGTTGCTGTGCAGAGGCAGGATTTGAGGAGGACATGGGGAACGAAAGCTCCCCGTGCATCCTGGCATCCAGCTGTGTTGGGTTTCTCACTTGAACCCACATGCAAGAAGCCTTCAAGGGAGATTAGGGCTGCGGGTGGGAGGTTTCAAGCTCTTGGCAGTTATCCTATGGGGAGCTGGAGAGCCCGTTTCATAAGCACTCCTGTATCCTACCCTTTGGCTAAACCTAGGGAAAAAAAAAAGAAGGAGAAAAGGAAAACAAGAAAGCTGTAAATGCGTACTATTAGCTGGACCTGCATCTGAAAGCATGCTAGAGAAGAGAGGTTTCTAATACAACTGTGGCTTCAGGGGCTGTGCCATGTTTGCTTGTGTTACTGTTTTATGCCCTGACTTCCTCATATGGTTTTTATCATGCACGACATTGCCTGGCTGCTAAATGTGTTCTTATTCTTGCTTTATCATGTCTCCAGAGAGTTCCACAATTCAGTACTAAAATATCTCCTCGCATGGGAGGCGGGAAAGGGGGAGATTTACGTGATGCACATGTCTGGTTTTACAGTTTCCGGATGATCTTCAGTCCTGTTGCTTGCCATGAGTGTTTGTGTCTCCTCGTGGCTCCGTGCAGGCTCGCGTGTTGACTCAAGCTGTCTGTGCTCCCGGCAGCATTGCTGGTGATTGATGTGCTTTGCCATTTGGATTTGTATGGCTTGTCCCACACAACAAAATTAATGACGGTGGCTTTTGGGAAACAGCAGAGAGCTAATTATATTTTCCATTAAATGCTCCTGTGAGGCAGCGAGCCTGGCAGGGATGCCGCGGTACAGCTTGTTTGCCTCTCTCCTGGCTGCTTTTGCAAAGTGTATGTGGAAAACAGACTTGCCATCAAAATAAGGGCAGGGAGGAGGGGTTGGGAATGGGGAAAAGAGTTGAGAAAGCTGCATTTTCATGCCTCTCTCCTGCTTTTTCCTCCCTTGCCCCTTAGCAGCTTTCTCCTGTGATTTTTCTCCTCAGCAACCTCTGTCCAGGACTCCTGACCCTGTCTCTTTTCCTGCTCTGCCAAAGTCCAGTTTCCCCTCTCCCGAAATTCCTTTGGCTCCCATCTTTTGACCTACAGATCGGCTTCATTCTCAAGAGTTCCCCCTTGTGTAGGGAGTGCATGGGAGAAACCTGCGCTGTGTTTTCCTGTCCCCAAGAGGGCCGTGCAGGAGGTCCCTGCTGGGGAGCCCAGCCTGTGGCAAGTGAAAAACGGGATTTACTGCCCTGAGCAAGGCCGGAAGCAGAGAAAGGGTTTGTGGAAGCCCTGCGAAAGGCCTAGTGATTCCCGGCTCCAGCGCCGCCATCCTGCGGCCTGGTCGCTGGGAGAGGCCGGAGCAGGCGGGATGGTGGCACCAGCCCACGAGGAGCCCCAAAGGTCCCCAGGGGATTGAGCCTCTCCCGCCACGGCTGCGGCACGTCCTTAGTCACAGAAACTTGGGAAACTGGTTGGGATACCCCGGGTTTCATTTGGATCCATCAACACAGCTCTTTCCCTATAAACTGATAGGGAGTTGTAAAGGTACCAGTGTGAAAGGCAGCTGGTCAAATAAAGTAGCTTATTCCTCCTGGCCTTTTTGTAGGAAAGAAACTTTTGTACAGAAACTTATAGGGAGGCCTCAGCAAAAGCCGTAGAGCAATTTCCCTGCGTAAATCACTGGTTTTGCTTGGTCGTTAAATGTCAAGTGATACATAGAGGCCTTGGTGTCTTGTTAAAGGTGCAGACTTTGCCCGAGCAGCCACGTGGCAAAACGTCCCTCCGTGTTTGCAGCCGGGCGGCTTATCCCCAAAACCTCACAAACGAAAACGTTCAGCAAAACTCAAAGTGCAGATAGGGTTCGTACAAAGAGGGTATAGCACGTAAGCATTAAAATAACCTGATGCACGCAGTGCATTCAGGAAAAAAATTGCAATTTTGGCAGATCCCATAGATTCCTAAAGCATAATACTGAATTATTTTTTCCAGCGAGATCGGCTAAGAACCCAGCCATGGTGGGTGGCTGTGTCAGTGTGTGCAGGGACACTCGCAGGCGGGTTGGGAGCGGAGCAACTGCAGGAGAAGGGAGCTGTGGGATGGGGCAGAAGCAACAGGGATTACAGTTGTGATTAGATACTAATGAAATAGTTTCCTATTTATCCGGGTTACTGCTTTCTTGCTTGTTGATCAGTGTGTTTCTCCTGTGGCAGGGATTAAAAAATGTCCCTTTCGGTGCTGCTTCTCCAACTACGTAAAATGCAGAAATTAAATCATTTGCATGGGTATTTTATTCCAGCGTATCCTAGTTTTCTTCTTTTAATTAGTCTTTTACATTCTTGTTATTTGTTCAGTACAGGGGAAAACAAACAAACAAACAAAACCCACTTTTTTGTCCATATCTCATCAGGAGTACTGTGGGTGTCACTGAAAAGAAGTTCCCCCTTCCAAAAGCCAGACTGTTTTCCAAGCAAAGGAAGTCCCTGGGGGTTGGACGCCTAGGGAGAGGCTGACAGGTCAGAGTGTTTATCACTTAAAAGTTAAACATATATAAGAAATCTTTTAAATGAGAGCAAATGCAGATTGAAGAACAAATTTCTTGTAATTATAAATATACCTGACTCTAGGTTTTCCTTTTTTCTTGTACTGCAGGCTGATAATTTGTTTCCAATTTGACTTTTAAATTACATCCAAATAATACCTGTTCTTCCCGTAAATCTAAGCTTTTTTTTTTCCCCTTGGTTCCATGAACAGGTTAGTGTTTTAGTCACTCTAACTTTTTAATATCTTAGTTTTATTATGCCTAAAGTTTTTGGAAGTTAAATATTTATTGCTTCCTAAAGCTTTTTTTTGTATTTTCTAGGATATTGATAAAATTTTCGTATAATAAAAAATTTAAATAAAATGAAGTTGACTTCTTTTTTCTTCTGCAAAATTAAAAAAAAAAATCCTTTGACATTATTTTAGTGGTGAAAATGTCTTTTTACAGAACTAAACATGAAATTCCTAAAACTATTGAGAGTTCGGTAGTTGTTTTAAAATCTGGTTTCTGAACCTGAATTCCAAAGACATTACAGAAATTAAATATTCTTGAACAAATATAATCTGTGTTCAGTTTATAAAATATAAAACTAGAACAGAGCACTTTAAAAGCAAAGATTTCTCTTAGGCAAGATAGACTTAGGAAAAAATATTGTTTTGCAAACAACTGTCTCAACTAAAATGTGTAATTCCTTATTACTAATAAAATCAAACGTTTCAGAAGCTTTTTTTTTTTTTTTTTGTCAGGAAATTCTAAATTCCCACAGCAGAGAAGGTGCAGTTCTCTTATATAGCTCTTAAAGGAAGATAGAGTGAATTTACTAGTAATGCATAATATCTGTTGGAAGCTGACAAATGATTTTTGATGTCAGTTTATTTAGTAGGTAATTGAAAGCATTAATTAAACTATGACATAAAAATTTAATTTACTCTCAGGGTTTTTTTTTTTTTTTTGAGCACCTTTTTCCTTTTCAGAAGTTAAACTTTCGTTAGGCCGGTGCTGATCAGCCGCGCTTCCCGGCTGACTGAGATTTAAGCTCTACTGGTTGAACAACTTGTGCAGTTGAACCTTGTGAACTCATGGGAGTGCTCAGCAGGAACACGGGGAATTACTGACTTCTTATCAGCAAGAGAAAAGCCCAAAAGCAAAGAGAATGAATCACAAAAGGTAGCCTATTCATTTAACTTAATGATATTGGCTTGTTATAATTAATTAGAATAGCATTTCATAATGAATTAATAATATCTTACCTAAACTAATAAGAAAATGAAGACAGTGGTAGAGTATCTGACTTGTTTGTGGCTGTTTGATCCTTTGTAAGAGCCATCATGCTTCCAGTGTGGAGCATGACTGTGTAGAGTAGCAGGAGGCAGATAAAGGAGGGTCTATATGGTTTTGATTTTAATTTTGGTGGTGAATGGGATTGTGGCCTCTCTAAAGAAACCATCTGCTTGTGCTGAAAGGATAATGCGCAGGCACGAGTGAAAGGACCTCTAGCTATGATTTATTGCCTTTTAATTGTTCCTGTTGCCTTTGAACGTGGTCTTTCTCCAATGTGACTCAGAAGTTGTCAAATGGCTTGGGGCGGATTCGGATGCCGTTGTATGAAGCGCTTAACAGGGCTTGGGAAATAATTCGCTGCGAGATAACTCTAGAAATGTTCTCCCTAGTTCCCAGATGCACGGTCTATTTTTGGCTTGGAGAGTGGCTTTTGTCAGGTCAGGAGGTGGCCCCTGAAGACTTTATCTGGTGTCTCTCTCCCTTTGTTGACAACATGGTCTTATCCTTCCTGGGACCTCGGTGACAGGCTGATACTGCTGGTATTCGAAAGGCCTGGATAGCACAAGTCACGGAACGGCGTCTCCTATTTTTGAGGATGCTCAACAAGGTCACTAGCAAAGTTGTACGTGTTAAATATTGTATACGTGTCCTCATTCATTGATTAGGTTTATTTAGCAGGCATATTTTCAAGGAAAGTATATTTTATGGCACATTTGGGAATTTTTAGTTATTTTTTTTCAGAACCACCACATGGTATTTTATTTGAGGAAAAAGCTGTTTATGTTTTTTTTTTAAGATCTGCTGTTGAATAAGCATTTAATACCCAGTTGTGCACCCTCATAGAGGTAAAAAATAGAAGAACACCTTCAAATAATGAATATGAAGAGCACTTTGAGGGCTGTGTGAATGAGTAGCACCCAAGTGCCTGGTCTGGGTTGCAGTCTGGTGCTAGCCAGCTTCCCTCACACTGTTAAATGAAGTTTTGTTTAGACATTCAGTATCCTGATTTAATTCCCACTCCCAGATGCCTGGAGCTTGCAGTGATGAAAGAGCAAAGCGTGCAAGTGCAGTGTGCTTGCTGCGTCTACGTTTGTGTGTCAACCAGAACTATATAATTAACGAATTGTGTGTGTTTTAATGCGCTTATTTATACTGGAATTTAAAAGCAAATGAACTAATGTAATCAAAATGGAATTCTGTGAAAGAAATTTAAGAAATCTGCGGCCGTAAAGAGCGTGTAGTTTTCCAGCAGAAGTAAGTGCGACTTAATCTTATTGAAAACTTGTGCTGAACTTCTTAGCTATATTTAGAACTAATAAGCAGACTTTACAATTAATAAGTTTGGATAAATATGACTGATAGTTTTGGCAGAAGAGTTGTTTTCCTCTCTGCTTTTAGGTTTTCTTCTTCTAGTAATAACTCTCCTTTACTGTGTGGAAGAGGCAGAGGGAAAGAGGAAATAATTTATTCGGTATAGGTTTTTAACTGGAAGTGGCTCCCTAGCTCAAGAGATGTTTGCAAAATTTAGGCAGAACTTTAAAGGAAGGAGTGAAAATGCACAGTGTACCGATTACCAGGAGAAAAAAAAAAAAAAAGCTTTATTGCAGTCAGATTGTATATAAAATGTAATTATTAAAAGTTTCTCATGGCATTCTCTTTTTTGAACTTTATTATTCTGTGAAGAATTTGTTATAGGAGCACTTCCTTCAAGTGGCAACACAGAACAAAAAAATACTAGTTACCAATTTTATTTATTTTTTTTAATGCTGCCAAGTGATATTTTTAAGCCTACCCCCATAAACAAACACCAGATTGTGAGGAATAATGGTGATGGGTAACTGGAAAACAAAACTAAGGTGACAAATAATATGCATTTGAACTTGCATTAGTGAAGCCTGGCAGAAGGGAGTATTTTACACCTGTATCTATGTGATCTTATTTGGCAGTGGATGCCAAGGCATATGTGAGGAAAGCTTTCTGCTTGGAACAACGTGAAACTCGAGTTCTTTCTTATTTCAATATAAATTATTAGTTAGTGGAAACATGGTCATGACATTCAAGTCTGCTCATTTATGAGGTCTTCTCTAGACGCCTTTAATATGCCAGCTGCTGAATTAATATGCCAGTATCTGATTTTTTATTTGCAATGTCTGTCTCTTGGGTTTTTGTGAAAATTGGTTTGAAATATTTGGAAGCATTGTAATATTGTAATGTTTCTCTTGGCTACAGAAATATTCCCAGTAATCAAATGCAACAGGTTTGTACTGAATAAAGTAACAAGTAGTAAGAGTAACCAAATAGATGTTCCTTGATATAGTACTTATATCAGTATAGATAATTTCTCAGTTATTAACTCAGCAGGAAAAAAAAAAAAAGAAGAGGAGAGGGAAAGTAATTTAAAGCAGGGCACAACATAATTTTCTTTCTGTTCTTCCTGGAATGCCAAAGAATTTTAAATTGTTTAGAAAAACATTGATAATGTATCTTATTAATTACTATTATGATAAATTGTTTCTGATATAGTTACCTTATCCAGTGTCACTCCTGGAGGCAATAAATATAGTCCTTGTTGCTGCAGTAAATAAAAGTTACAAATCGAGCACCTCAGCCCCTCCTTGTCCTGGGAATTTATAATCCAGGCTACGTAGATTTACTAGTCGTTCATCTAAAAGTGTGAATTAAGCAGCATAAACCATTAGAGAATCTTACAGAAAGACAACAGTTCTGAAATATTCGGTAATTCTATGGATTTCAATTGTAGTTGAATCCCTCATACCTCAGGACAAGATAAATAAACATGAAAACATTAACCTGTTGCAAGTGAATAGTCTGCTCATTAGCCTGTCTTGAGCTTCCTGGAGAGCTGCTGAGTTACTGTATGGAAGCATTTATCTCTGCTTAGTGTTCTTCACCCCTCTCGAAACCATCATGGAAAAAGGAGCAAAAAGAAAAGAACAGCAAAAAAGTCAACTTACTCTATCGGAGAGTGAGCTGCTCTGGTCACAGGCAAATCCTTTTACTTCTACAGTTAAAAAAATGGCTTTTTTTTTTTTCTTCTGCAAGTGCCTTTTTTCCAAGTATTTAAAAAAGTCCAAATGTTGTAGTTGGGCAGTAGAAATGATTTAATACCTGCAGCACTCTGGTATTTCATGTGTTAACATCTTTTCATGGTAATTTTTAAAATTTTTCCAAACCTTGCGTTTTGGGCTGTTCGTACAACAAACCGATAGCATGTGTCAGCAGAGCATTATCAGAGCTGAATTTACTAGATTCCTTCAGTGCATAATTTATTGTCCTTTCACTGAGAAACAAGAAATGTTTCAAGGTTATTTGGCTACTTTAATTGTTTATAATTATAATCTTTTTCAGTTACTTTAACATTCCTATTGCTCTTTGAGTGTTCTGGTTTATTTCCTAAAACAGTGATCCAAATTTCACCATCTCCTTGCAATCAATTCTGGAGTGAAACTTCACAAGAATTTATAGCAGATTTTGCTGCTTATCCTCCATATGATTTGAATGGTTCTCAGGAAATGAAGTGTTGAAGAAAAACTAATAATCCCGATATTGATGCAGCTTTGTATATCGAGAGACTGGATCCGCTAACCGTGAGTCCAATATCCCAGTCGTGGCAGTGACCTGCTGCGGGCAGCACTAGCAAACCAGTAAGTGAACTTGAGCTGGAAAGCCCTTATTTGCAGAACACACTGCATATCTCCTTGTTGGGACCAGCAAAGTTGATTTAATGTTTTTAAAAATAGTCTCAAGTCTTTGCTAAACTACCTTGATGACATCGGGAACCGTTAGTTCTTAAACAATTTTTTTTATATGTAGCCTTTTGCTCAATGCATATACTTTACAGACACATAACTAAGCAAATTGTGTGAGTTTAGAAATCCTGATAACCAGTGAATATATTCCGTCTTATCATTGCCGACGGGCAGCAGTGAATGTGAAACACTTCTTGCTGAGGAACGTACTAATATTTTGTGTTCCTTTCTGTCTCTACATGTATATAATAAGAGACTTGTACCAAAAAATTGGATTTCTTGGCGTGTCTTCAGCTCTTTCATAATTTTTCTAGCAAGGGAAGTTACTGTTTGTTTGAGGTTTTGCATAGTGTTGGGGCTGGGAAATTCCTGTTCGCTGCTCTTCCTCGGCGTCTTTGCGTGACGGAGCAGGTCGGGGAATCCTCCGCACGCTCGTTCTGTCTAAGCAAAGCAGGCTTTAATGGCCAGTGCTAAACGCTCTCAGGCGACTCGCAGAATAAATAAATATTGACTTGCTCAATAAAATGAATCAAGAATAGGAATTCTTAGGTTGGTTGAGCAGGAAAACAGTCTCATTGCATTCCAAATACTCCTGTATAAATAATGTACATAGGGGCAATTAGCAGCCCCAGCCTAACTAATTTTCAGAGTTGGGTTTTAAATCCTAGGGCTGTGAGGTTTGGGCAGGTTTGTAGGGGTGGTTTTTTCGGGGTTGCGAGCGAGGTGAAGTGGAACCCGCCGGGCGGGAGGGCCCGCGCGGCATCGCGGCCTGCTGCTCGGCCCAGCAAAGCCGGGCCCGAGGCACCCCTGTTGCCGGAGCCCTTGGCCAGCCTCCAAGGCAGCGGGACAAAGGGCTGCTGTGTGTCGCCGAGACCCCCCCAGCACATCTGAGACCCCCCCAGCACATCTGTGCCGGCCCCCGGCTGTGGGGGAAGAGCCGCCCCATCTGGGGCGCCCGCAGCACCTGGGATTGCCAGCCCCAGCCTTTCCAGCTTGTTGCTGGAGCTGAGTTATTATTTATTTATAAACAGCACCCCCATTCTCTTTTTTTTTTTTTTTTTTTTTTTTTTTTTTTTGTCGTGTGTTTTTAGCTGCACTAAAAAAAAAAAAAAATTCCAATATTCACTCAATTTCTTAAGCAAACACATCAAATTTATGCCGTTTTGTTAAATGATTTAAGCGGATTTCGTTGGTATAAATAGGCAGTTATACAGAAAACAATAAATAAATAAAAACCCACATAAACACAAGCAGGTGGTTTAAGGAGAGCTCATGATGTTGTTTTTTTTTTTGAAAAAGCATTGCAAAGCTATGTATTTCAAATGAAACCTGAAGGTGTTTGCTCTGTTCATGTGCAGTGAAAACAGAGCCAGTAAAATAGTACTATTATCAATCAGCTTTTAACAAATGGATTCAAGTTATTCAAATTATTCAAATTAATTCAGATAAGTGACTAGCTAAGGAAAAGGAAGTTAAATATTTTAATAGACAGTTTTTGTTGTAGGAAATTCTCTCTGCTTTTTTAATTCTTACCAATCATTCATCTGCATTTCAACTGAAATTGCTCTTTGCTGGTGAATTCTGTCAACAACTTCAAGTAAATTTAATTTCATTAGAGTTGTCTCATTTGCCAGTATATTATGCCATGAATTTTATTGGGTTTCTATTATTTGTATTTATTTCATTTGCAATTGGGGAACGGTAATGGGCAGTGATATGATCTAAGCTCTAAAGCTTCTAGATTTCAGGGGCAGTAATACTTAAAGCCTGTCCAGCCAATTTATAGAGATTCTGCTTTGTATTTCAAAGTTTAGTAGTTTAAACGAGTGGCATTATTAGTGATGTATAAATAAGAAAGGGTACAGTTTCAAGCATCCAATTCAGATAGCAAATACAGTTTAAAGTAATGTTTTTTAGGATAATCCTAATAAAAATGGGTGTACTAGAGCAAAACGAAGCTTCTAGTGATCTTTATTTCTGGAGTTTTAATACATAAAATCTCTGAAATAAAGATTGTCAGCTGTACTTGAAATTGTGGGTTTGTGAAATTAGCAGATGGGTGCGATGATTAATAATCAGTGATTAATTATTACTTTTTCTACCTGAACTTTAAATCACACTTTTAAAACAGTTTTGTGATTTTTCATACGGTAATAAACTTCCCAATAGGGAGAATGTGCAGTGCAGAGAAATGGGCAGCTGTGTTGGTTGTTATTTCATGTTTATGGTAAATGCAAAATATTGAGCGTCTTGTTGTTTGTTTTTATTTTTTAATGGCCAGGTTTCTGCTTTTATTTAATGGAATACAGCTGTGGATGAAATATTTGTGACAGAACACTTTAATAGTCAGCAATTGAAAGTCCAATTACTAGAAACAAAGTTTTGTTTCCATTTCTTGTCAAGTTTTGTTTCCTTAAAAAAAAAAAAAAGAAAAAAAATCCTTAAATTACTGTAAATTAAAATAGTCCTAATATGTGAGCTGCGTTGGTTACATCTTTTTTAACAGAGAGCTCTGTGAAACGCCCGAGCTGCAGCCCTGGTTATAGCCGCTTCATGCGGTCACGTAAAGATGGGCTGGAGTACGAGGAGTTACTTAAACACTTAAGAAATAAGAACGTTTTAAATGGGGAAGAAGGTAAAGTGGGGTGGTGGGAAGGAAATCCTGATGAAAGCATGAAGAAAATCCTGGTAACAGCGTGTTCACGTTGTCGTTCACAGCTTGCCTTTGCTCTTTCTTCTAGCCTTAACATTGTGCAGTCCTCTTTAATTTTAAACAAGATATTACTTTTTTTTTTTTTGGCTTTGTTTCTGTTCTTTTTTTTTTCTTTTCTGAGAAATAAGTTTCTAATAAAAAAACCTTAAATAACAGTTAGACGGGAAAAAATCCATA
>JAVCKT010011205.1:0-12971 GCA_032273925.1 Rhynchotus rufescens
AGGAGAAGGAGAAGGAGAAGGAGAAGGAGAAGGAGAAGGAGAAGGAGAAGGAGAAGGAGAAGGAGAAGGAGAAGGAGGAGAGGAGAAATAAAAAGAATGAATGGAAGAAGGAATGGAAGAGAAGGAAAATGGGAAGGATGTTGTGGGTGAAGGAGGAAGAACACGTATGAAGGGGCAGGGAAGGCTCCTGCTGAGTTGTCCAGGATGACAGAGATGCCCACGTGGAGACCGTACAGCACAACACGGCACGACAGCCACAATGTCACCACAACCCTACAGCACCATGTCCACTAGTGTGACAACATCATGGGTGCTGCATGTCCTTTGGGGAGCCTTGTCCCCAGGTAGTGTGTCCTTGCAGCTGTGCTAATCGGGGCATGATGGCACTGAAGATGCCATGGCCATGGATCCTTCTGAGGATTGTGTCACCAGAATGTCTGACCCCTAAGATAGGACACTCCCATAGCACTGCCCATTGGACATGATGACACCATGGATGCCATGTGTCCTCTGGGGAGTCATATCTCCAAGACAGGATAACTCCTTGGCACTGCCCAAGGGTGCGACGTGTCCTCTGGAGAACCATGTCCCCAAGATGAGACATCTCCACGGCACTGCCTGTGGGGGCATGATGGCACCATGGATGCATGATGGCACCATGGGTGCCATGTGTCCTTGGAGGATCCATGTCCTCAAGACAGGACAGCCCCACAGCCCTGCTCTTGGGTGCATGAAGGTACCATGTGTCCTCTGGGGAGCCATGTCCCCAAGATGGGATAACCCCTTGACACTGCTCATGGTTCCTCCACCATGGTTCCTCCTCCACTGCTCATGGTGTCCTCTTGGGGACCATGTCCCCAGGACAGGACATTCCCATGACACTGCCCATGGGTTCATGAAGACACCCTGTGTCCTCTGAGGAACAATGTCCCCAAGACTGGACATCCCCACAGCACTGCCCATGTTTGCACAAAGGCACTATGGGTGCCATGTGTCCTCCAGGGTGCCCTGTCCCCAAGGCAGACCCTATGCTCAGGTGGCCATGCCGTAGACCAGGAGGTCGGGGGCTGCTCCATGCCCTCCATCCAAGCTCTGCTCTGTCCCTCCTCTGGGTGCTCTGGCCTCCTTTCCTCCAGAACGGTCTGAGCTCATCATCTAATTGAAGACATCTGCCCAAAGGTGGCAATTTCGAAGGCCGGGACCGCAGGGCGTTGCTTTCCGGCCGGCCCCGCGCTCTCATTATCCTGGCTATATAAAGTCCCCGCCGGCGGGGCAGGAGGGCTGGGTTTCCGGGCCGGACTCTTCCTTGGAGTTACGACGTCGGAAGATATTTCCAATTGCATTTACGGAGCAAGCCCATCCCACCATGCTGAGCAGTGGCAGCATAATAACAAAAATAATATTATGAGGATTAGTAACAAGAGCTGATGCTGGCCCCCTTAGATGGGATGTCACCCCCCTGTGGATCTGTCACTTGGGGTGCTGGGACAGGGCCCCCCTGGGCCGGAAAGGGCTTGGTGCAGCCAAGGCTGTGCTCAGAATGTGCGTCCGTGCACAGAGGGGGGAGAGAGGCGCCCGGCTGGGCTTATTGTGCCGCAGGAAATGGGTCATTTCCCGGCGATTTTCCAGCTGGGTTTCCTACAGCCCCGGTGAGGAAGGGTGCAGGGATGCAGGAGCAGCCGGGGCTGTGACGGGTGCCCAGTCGGCTCTGCAAACGTGGAGAGGGTGGGAATCGGGTTGCTTGAGCAGAAAGGGAATGTCACGGGGAGCGCGAGTAGCCTTTTCCTTAGCCATCCTGCCCGTTTGCAGAGGCAGAGCCTCCTCCTGGCATCACAGAGGGGCGAGAAACATGGGGACTTTGGGGCTGCACATCCCAGGGAAGGAAAGCCCAGGATCCAACCTCAAAATCTTCCAGTTTTGCAAAGATCAAAAGTGCCCTGTGGGATGAGCCATGGTGACAGCGCGCGGCCGGCAGTTACTGCGTGGGGCACCAGGCTTCCCACAGCCAACACCAGCGATGGATTTGTGGCATTTATGCCAAGAACGTGTCTACAAACTTCTCCTCACATTGGTTTGGGGGGTCCTGGTTATTAAAATGGTCCCATGTCCCATTCTGGCTGTGAAAATCCCTTTCTCCTCTGCAGATGGAGGAAGCAGCCAGAGCCTTGCGACGGGCATGTGGGCAGCCTGGGACCCTGGAGCAGGACCAGCCGCTGGGAAGGGGTCCATCCAGCATCTTTTATCTGCCCTAAATCCCTGCATGAGGAGAAAGGCCAGGAAAAGTAGCCAGGAAGGAATTGGCATGCTGGGGAATTGCATTGCTCCCATCAGACATCGTCTAGGGCTCAAAAATGCCCGGAACGGGGAAAAACTCTTAAAACCCCTTATAACCTAGGCTGGGCCCTGCTGACTGAACCAGCCTTTTTGAGGCGCTTTCCCATCACAGCCCAGCGAATTTTCCAAGTGGAGATTGGAAACTGCTCTATTTTTAGCCAGGTTTTTCCTGTGTCCTCTCACCATACCAGGAGATGAGGGAAGGCCAAAGCTGCCCCTTTGCCCCTGCTGCTTTCATCCCTATTTCTCCAATCTGGAGCAATTCCAGGGTTCAAATTTTGGGGGTAAAGCAGTGCAACCCACTTGCTTTGCCCCTTGCTAGCCGGGCTGAGCTCAAGTCCAGCCATTGGGGGCCAAGGGACCGCAGAGTGCGGCCAGGAAGGGGGACACGTGCCCCTTGTGCCATTAACACAGCGTGAAATTAAAACCTCTGCCAGGAATGGCGAGGCTTTCCCAAGGAAATCCCGGCATCGCAGCCGGCCCCGATAACAGAGACATCACCGCTGACGGCCGCCCCGTAATCCCCTCGGCAGCCGCTCGCCGCGGCGAAGGGCGGATTTGAAACGGTCCCGGCTGGCGCCAGGTCGGCAGCGAGATCCCTGAGGATGCTGGCTGCGGTCGGGAAGCCGGGGTGCTCCGTGGGGCTGCTGGGGAAAGTGAGGCAGAGCATGGGGAGTGAAATGCTAAAAAAAAAAAAAAAAAAAATCCTACAAAAATGCACACAAATAAAAGCAAAAAGCCGGAAACAGGTTATTTCCGTGAGCTGAGAGGGAGTTTTTTGCTCCCTGCTGGTCCTGGCTCCCTGGTGGCCCTGGAGCTTGTTGCCCTTGGCTTAGAGGAGGAACCTGGCACAGGTGCCCCACCTTCCTCCCTTCCCCTCCTCCTCCTCCTCCTCCATGCCATGGTTTGCAAGGGGAATCTGCCTGCCCGGAGCCAAGTGGGCCTGGGCAAGCGCTGATCATTGGGTGGCTATGGCTCCTGGGCTGCTTTTGGCACACCCAGCATCGCCACGATGGGAATTTTTGGTGCCAAATCCGTGCCAAAATGAGTGAGGCTTTGGGAAAAGCGAGGCCTAACTCTTCCCACGCCTCGGTTTGGGGAAGCGCTTGGGGTGAAAAGCGATGGGTGCCCCGTGCTTGGCGGTGGGGGGCATCACGGGCCCAGAGCAGCGTCTTGCAGCAGCAGCTAGAAGTCATCGTGAAGCTGCAAATCCCCCCTGTCAAAAGACACCTGAGGGAGGAAGCGTAGTAGGTGCTGGGAGCCTATTAGACACCAGAGAATACACAATGAAGGGTGATTTTTTGTGGATGCTCTGAGCGAGCTTAAGGGACCGTATTTCCAGCACCAGCAGCATGCTTCCAGCGGGATGGCCAAGGGGTGGGATGGGAGGACTGCCAGGGTGGAGGACACGAGCGTGGCTCCGTGTCCACCCTCTCCGGCCGCGTTTGAACTGGGAAATGGGGGAACGACGCCTGGAGCGGAGCATCCCGGCGCTACTCACTGTCGCCTTCCACCTTCTCGGGCGTGCGGCTCCAGATGATCTGGCGGGTCTCCAGCTTCACCTGGAAGGTCCTTCGCTCGGGCCGCTGCGACTTCTTCTGGTAGAAGAGCGTGAGGACGGTGCCCATCTCCAGGCAGCGCAGGATGCGGCCCACGTCGCCCGCCTCCATCCTGCCCTCCTCCGGGAAGCCATTGACGCCGCCGCCGCCGTTGAGCCTGGACGCCGACATGTTCAGCGCGCGGCCATCGCCCGGCGCAGCCGCGGGGACGGGTCATGCAGGAGGGCGCGAGCCCCCCCCGGGGAAGCCGAGAAGCCCCCGAGGGTTTCTCCTCCGGATGGTCTCTCCTCCTCCCGGCGTTTCCCGGCTGTCGGAAGGGGTGGGCCGGGGCGATGCCGCCTCAGGGCTCCGCTAGCGAGGAGATGGGCAGCGGTGACGGCTGCTCCGAATCAGGGCCGGAGCAGAGGAAAAAAATCCGATAAAAACAGAAAAAAAAAAAAAAAACAGGAAAAATAAAAATAAATCACGGCCAGGCCTGGGGAGACGGGAATAGCGGCGGCCCCTTGGTAGCCGTGGGGTGGAGGGCGGTGAATCCCCCTTGGCTGCAAAGCGGAAAAGCGAAAAGCTGCAGCCGGAGCCGCAGGCAGGGGATTCTTCGGGCTCCGTGTCCCGCGGGATCGACGCCAGAGCGGCCCGGCCGGCTCGATCCCGGGAAGCTTGGAGGGCCGGGAAAAGGGGGAGAACTGGAGGCGGTGTGCCCAGCTCCGGGCCCCCAGGGGCGTCCCAGGGATCCGGGGGTGCCGATGGCGCCGGGGGGGCGCGAGGCGGATGGCGAGGGGTAAGGGGGGAGGCTGCCGCGTCCCCCCTGCTCCGCCGCCACCGCTTAATTTGGGGCTGCCGAAATGGACGCCCAGAGGAAACGGCAATCACACATGGCCGGAAAGAGATCAGAAAGGAATTTAAAAAAAAAAAAAAAAAAGCTGGATCTTGGAGAAAGGGAAAAAAAAAAAAATCCGGAGTGGCGGCGGCGGAAAAGGCGGGGGATGGTGACATCTAGAGGAAGGCGGCCCCGGTTTGGGCGGTGATTTTAGGGCTCCCCAGGCCTGACAGCCTGGATTTGGGGACACCTCTCTGAGTGGGGCACCTTGGGGACCCCCCCCCAGGTGCACCCAGTGACAGGTTGTACCCAGGGGCTTCGCTGCAGAGGTGCAGAGTGACCCCCAACAGGGCCATTTTTGTGGGATGCTGCCGTGGAATTAACCCCTCGCGCCCACATTTGGCTCCTATGCTGCCTGCGGACTGGGTGTCAATGTGGGGGAACCCACCAGCAATGGGGGCTCCATCCACTCGGAGCGCCCATCACTTTCCCTGGCGGGGCTGTGATGTCTCCGAGGTTGTCTCCCGCTTTTGGCCCAGGTTCCTCCATTCCTTGAGGGTGGATGACCCCATTCCAAGTCATGTCTGGGTGTCTCTTTCTCATATCATGATAAGACAAGCACCAAGGGTCATATCTTACTGCATTGTGAAGCTGCTCCCTCAAGGACCATAGTGATAAATCAGCATCAGAGGGAGCATCATGACCATCTACAGGGCCTGGAGGGGTGTTATGACCAACCTGTGGTGGGGACATGGGGTTTATCCAGCCCTCTCTGCCTAAAAGCCGTGCGATGCTCATCAGCATCTCTGTTAGGAGATCTCTGTCCTGATGCCCTCTTCTATCTGCTGGAGAAGTTGCTTGGGGACGAGTCTCCTTCCTGAGCCCATATGTTGATGCCATTGGGCTCCTAAGGGATTTGTGCTGAGCAGGGACACTGCAGCACTGGGGTCTTCATCTCCCACAACTTCCAGCGATCCTGATGATGAAGACTGAGGCACCCAAGAGTGCTGGAGATGAAGCTCAGCACTGCAAGGGATCTATGTGCAGCCCTGGCAGGAGAAGGGACATGGAACCAATGTGCTCATTAAAGCCCCTGAAAGCCCCCAGCTCCACATGGTGAGAAGACAAGGACGCACTCAGAGCAGTTCATCTGTCAGTCTCAGCCTTTAAAAGCCTCAACCCTACTCCCAAAGTGGCTGCTGAGATCTTCCCAGCTTGCAGGTTCTCTGCTGTCTTAGGGGAGCCATCAATTTCTCTCCTACAAGGAGAAAAAAAAAATCTTGCCTTTATTTTAGCTTTCATCTGTGCTGCCTTCTTTGAAAGCCTGCTAAGAGCTCCCCTCCCATCCCTCTCCCATAACCATAGTTGATATTTCTGTCCCTGAGGAACCCAAAGCCAGAGCAGGGAAGCAGGAGGGACTAAGTGCATCTCCATTATTGTTCCAAGGGGCAATTCCTGGGGCTGGAGGAGACAAGGCTCTGCAGAGGTTTCCCCTGCATGTGCATATCCATCCAAATAGCAGGAATTCAGGATGAGGAGGAGCAATCACCGTCAAACCTACCTGGTGCTAACCAGGAGAGATTTATTCCTTCCTGCTCTGCAGGCTGATTTTAATGCCTCAAATTAGGAAGAAACCTCACATTTCTCCATGTTCAACATTTCGCATTTGTCCTGTGGTCACCTTCTGAGTGGGCTTGGACAGGGACAGACATCCCTAGAGCAATGACAGCAGAGTGATGGGCACCTAGGAACCCTCTGGAAACCAGAGTAGGTCGGAGGGATCCCTAGTTTTGTGGCATGGGGTCTGCAGGGGTATTCCCTGTGGACACTGAAATTCAAACTAAAGCACTTGCACCTTCATTCCTCAAGAAAAAAACATGTCAAGGTTTCTATCAGAGCCATGATTGCAAAGTACCATCTCGCTGGCTTTCTTGGTGGCCCTATCTTGTGTTGTCCATGGTGAGGACAAAGGCTCTGAGAGGCAGGACTTCCCTGTGAGCAGCTCCACACCATGCTGCAATTCAGGGATGAAGGGGGAATTTGCACCTGGGAAGGTCAGTCCCACATCAAAAATCACCGGAATTATGATGTTTGCCGTCAGCCCCGTGCCAAAAGTTTGGATGGGAGAAGGGTGAGATCTCCAGGGCCTTTTGGCTGGCTCCCACACATGTCCCCTTCCCCGAAGAATTAGGGAAATTTGGGGGATTCATGAGATCTTAAAGGCTCTTTTTCTTTCTTTGTCCATGGACTAATTTCTCTTCCCCAGCTTCTTTGGAGCAGAATCAGCTTTTGTTTAAAGCTGCAACAAGCTGCAGAGATACTTGCTCTTGGTGTTTATGTTTTTCATTTCCAGGCAAACCCCATTCCAGAGCCCCTTGAACGCAGGTCCGGGAACTGAACATTCAGACCGCAGCAAATCTCTGTGCCCTGAGGATCAGAATAGAAGATTGTTTTTACTCAGGGGATTTTATAGCATGGGTTTGGCTTCTGATGTCCATCCAAAGCACACAGGCGGAGAAGGAATGCTCTGTTTTCAGGCTGTAATGGAGTCACTGTTTTAATTTTAGCTTCTCCGAAGCAAAGCTGTAAGCAAGCTGTTACCCAAGTGAAGGACCCTAACGAGGCTGGAAGAGCAGCAGATAGACCTGAACCTTCCCAAACACCCACCAAGCTTGCACAGGCACCCAAACGTGGCATCCGCCGTGCATGAGGACTCCAGGAAACCTCAAATGTTGACGTTGCAACCCCTAAATTTGTGGGTCTTTCTTATAAACATCGATGTGACTCATCTGGGCAACACAGAGGTGCGACGGGGACTGTACTGAGCTGTGTCGGATCAGTGTGGAGAACCCCAGTGTCCATGCCAGCAGTGTCAGGTTGGCAGGGCTGCATCCCCAGGGCCACCCAGAAAGGCTCAAAGGCCACCAAAATACAGAGGAGCTTCAGAGGATGCAGTTTATGTAGGTGTTAGGAAACAAAATGGATCCAAGGGCTCATTATCTCCCCTGCAAGATTAGTTTTGTGTGTTGATAATTACCACTGGACACTGTCATCCAGTTCTGCTTCACTCGTGGTCCAGTGAAGCTCCAGGAGGGTCCATGATGACTTTCCTGGGCTAGTGGTGCCTTCAGAGCTGCCTGGGCCCTGCTGGGGAGCCTCCAGGTGCAAACGAAGCCCCAGAAATATCTCGATTACGTTGAGCCAGTTATTTCTGAGCATCCTTTCCTCCTTCCTGGGGTTTAAAAAGAAACCGTGGACTCTTCATTCCGTGCTCTGCCCACCAGGCTCTTCCTTCAAGAGCCGCTGTGAGACACAGCAAACCGAGCCCATCACTCCCAACTTAATATTTATCGGGAGCTTTTGCTTTCCCTCTCTGGGGTTGGATTGAGCAATCCCCCAGCACTGTTGTGCTCCCAGGATTCGCCGGCGTTTTCCACGAGGAACCTTTGAGCCGCCGGCTCGGGTACAAACGGGGGATGTTGCAACGTGCAGCCCCTGCTGCAAGGCTGCCCCGCGCAAGCCTAACCGGGAAGCGCGCGCTGAAGGGGCGAATTCTCTTTCTAACGCAAATATTTACAGTTGTTGGCTGTATGGATTTCTTTCATAAGTTTTCCCGGCGGGGGACGGGCGCGGGAGCTGTGAATCACAGGCGCTGCGGTGAAACTCGGAGCTGGGAATTGGCCCGCAGGCGCTGCCTGAACTCCCTTTCGCCTTTGGATGAATAGAGCGTGCGTGTCCAAGCCCTCGGGGAGGGATGGCCGCCCACCCTCATCACTGCAGCTGGTCTAATAGTCATTTTTTTCAGGTGAGCAAGTGTGGAGATGTTGGCCCGGACTCATCCTGGGTTGCTGCTTTCCATTTGCAAACAAGGCATGTGCTGGATGCTGGCTGGAGCAGCCAGGAAGATGACAGGGTGGCTTGGAGAAGGCACCTCGCTTTGGAGACAGGCCAGGTGATGGGAAATGGATTATCTGGATCATGGGATAAATTAGCTTGGGAGGGACCTCAGCTGGTCTCTGTTCCAAGCTCCTGCTCAGAGCAGGGTCAGCTTTGAGGGGGTGGCTCCACCTGGGCCATGACCTTGCTGGGAGACAACATCTGGGCTCTCTGGAGCACATTTCCGAGGGTGATGGACTGAGTGGCCATCCCATGTCACTCAGGGCATGGGATACCTCCATGTGCATCTGCTGTGATGAGCAGCATGCAAATGCCTCGAGCAGGGCTCCAGTTTCCCCCAATTGCCTTCCCACCTTTCCCAAATCCATGTATTTAGGAGCAGCTCCTGTGTGTGCAGTCCCCGCGGCGATGTCTGCAGGCAAGAAAGAGGTCCCCAAAACGGAAAGCGCAGCAGAAAAGCAACACCCGCTTGATAAATGAAGGTGGCTTTCCCTTTAGGATTGTGCTGAAGTTTCTTTTTCCCGCTACTGACATTTTTCTCTCTGTTTTGCGCCTAACCCAAGAGGCATCTCCTTCCCTTGAGCTTGCACTCCTGAGCCTTGCTGCTATCAGCAAAAACGCGATTCGAGCATTTGTTTGCCCTTGGGAGGCTTTTTATTTTTCACCCCCTTAAACAAAAGCAGAAACTTTTGGGAAGAGAAGTAACTTTCTGTAGCTTCCAGGGTTCCTCCGGCAGCTGCAGCGCATCCATGGGTCGCTGGATTTTGCTCTCCGAACCGCGGGGACGCAGCGAGGCCGAGACCGCTCGCCGTGATAAGCAGCTGCCGCTGCAGATGGAGAGATAAAAGCAGAAGTGAGGTGGGAAGTGCCTAAGGACACAAAATAATGTCCTGAGCAGGAGGAAATGCTGCCCGGTGACCTGACCGTGGGCAAGTTGTTTCCTCTGCTCCTGCTTTCATCTACGGCAGGTCGCAATGTGCACGGCGCTGATATGGGAGTGCAGGACATCATGGACCTTCGTTGGCGAGGGAAGATAAACCCTCCTTGGAGTTTGAGCTCAGCCCTACAACCATCCCATACAACCCCTTTGGTTTCAGGCTGTTGCTCCCATGATGACGAGAGTTGTCTTCTGAGTTTTGAGCCAAAATCCAACAACCCCACACCATCTTCTTGCCTGAAAAACTTTCTTTTACTCTGATATTTGCCTTCTTCCTCTGACACATTTGCAGAGAGCAATCCTGTCATCTCTCTGATGGGCTAAGAAAGCTCACGGGTTTGAGGTGCCCCTTGTGAGAGGCCCCCTGTTCCCTCTCCCATTCCCTACACTTATTCCACCCCAATTTATCCAACATAGCCATGGGTGCCATACACACCATTGCAAATGAGTTTTCATCACTTCATCACCACATCAGTGCTGGTTCCTTGTCTCTAATGGAAACCACGCGTGGACCATCATCTCCATGGTCTATCTTCTCCTTTCTGCTTTTCCTTTGTGCTGTTTGAGTCTTTCCAGCAAGCTGCTGCTGCTGCTGCTGCTAAAATTATCTGCTTTGCCTGCTGCTCAGCCCATGTCACACCTCCTCCCGCAGCTCCGCATGGGCTCCTGGTCTCCTTCCATGGCAAATTCAGACACCTCATCTTCCTTCCGAGCTCCCGTGCTGCTCCACGCTGGCCCACCCACGTCTTTTCTCCTGGGGCTTGCGGTATCTTTGCCATGTTGTACTCAGTAGGATGCAAATATGCTCCGCTTTGGTGCTTCTGTCCCCAAAACAGCTCGATGGTGCCTCCTTTGATGGTCCCTTAGTGCTGCCTCACTTCAGTCTCTGGCCTCTGTCCCCTTCCATGGTGAGCACCATGAGGAGCTCAAAGAGGTTCCCACCACCCTCTGCATCCCCAGTTGGTGCTATCACCCTAATACCCCCCAAACTGGTGAGCATCCCAGCACACCATGTCTTGCAGAAGCGGGTATGTGGGTGGCCAAAGTGGGAGGCAGCACCCTCAGCAGCTGGAGAGTGTATTTTGGGGCTCAGGAGGACAAGGGGCACTCATCTCTGGACCCTTTTCTTCACCATGTTTCTGCAGAGAGGTGCGGAACGCAACCACAGACACTGCAACTACCACTGGGCTCGCAGGACTGGTGAAATGGAGGGCTTAAAACAAGCTGGGGACCCCTGAGGCAGACCTCCTGGCATGACTCAATGCGTATTGACCATCCCAGAAGACATTTTTCTTAAAACTTTCCATCCTTTCTCGGGAAACTCTTTTCTAAACAGTTGGAAAGCTGTTCCTTAGCTGTAATTTAAACCTTTTCTGCAAAGAGAGCTATTTCCTCCTTTGCCACAACTTGTAAGCATCAAGCCCCTTTGATCAGACATTTATTTCTAGTGTTATTTCTCTCCACAGTTATCTCCTTTTTAACACCACTACATCTAATTTGTCCAACTTCTCCTTACATGCCGTGTTTTCCATAGCTTTACAGTTTCCCCTTTCTGAATTCTCACTCCTTTTCCCACACTTTTATTAAAACATCCTTGTTCCAAGACGGAGACTCTCCGGATCATCCTGTGTGCCAGGATGAGTGCCAGGATCGTCCTGGTGCCCTGTACACCACATTCCTGTTTGCGGATCCCAAGTGCTGCTGTTCTGGGTGATGCTGAAGGACTCCGGGATCCTTGGAGCTCTCCATGCCTTGGGAAACCAGCTTGTGCCAGCAGCAATGGCAGCATCTCCTGCTGTCATGGGGTCCCCTCAATGTGCTGGTGCAGCGCTTAGCGGAGTTCAGCGTTTTTGCTTGTCTCAGCAGCTTCACCGAAAGCCATCGGGAGACTCCAGACTAAAACAGAGCTGATGAGGCTCAGATTTCCAACGTGAGAGTCCCTTAATTGGGTCCTACTGCACGCTTGTCACTGGAGACGCAGTTCTGGTGGTGCTGAAGGCTGTTAGAGGGATTAGCACCGTGTTTATTCTGGGCTGAATGAGACAATTTAATTTCTCTTAAATGCACTGCCCTCCCTGGGGCACATTCTCGCATGCAGATGCCCTGCCAACGCAGCGTCAAAACCCCGCACTTGCTTTTTACTGTTGTTTTAATTAAATTAGACTTACAAACAAGCGTCATACAAGCGTAGTGTTAGAGTGGAAAAAGAGGGCTGCGAATTTGGGTAATTTTAAGCACGCTGTTTGCATCGTGTGCTCAGGAGCAGAACCCCTGAACTTCCAGGCAGTGGATTGGAAGGAAAAGGAAGTTTATTTTAGTGATGCAGCGTCCCTGCCTCTCATTAGCCCCCTCATGGAAGAGCTGTGTAAATAATCCAAGCACGTAGCCCCAGGAGAGAGGCTCCTCTGCCTTCTCCAATCACCTGGGAATATCCAGGTCATTCCTGGGGGCTCCTCGGGACCTCCCATCCCATAGGAGCCCTTCCTTGTAGGAAGCCTCTCCTTGGGTGCTCCCAAGTGGCCCAAGACCCTCTAACATCGCCCTGTCCCACACTTTGCAAAACAAAAACCCAAAAACTTTGCTTTGCAAAACAAAACAAAACAAAAAAATATGTTGCTTTCTGTAGGTTTCTAGTGGCCTGTTTTGGCTTCGATTGGCAGCAGGAGGAAAGCAGGACGTTCCCTCCCTAATGTTCAATTTTGTGGGAGCAGTGAGTACACGGCTTCCCTTTTTTTTAAAAAAAAAAATACAAAGCCGCTTTTTCTTTGTGTATGCCTGTATGTGCGCTGACTTAATTTTAATTCAGATCAGCCCGTTCTGGCTCATTTTGCAGCCGCTTCGCTGCTCGTGCCAGCACAAGGGAGGCAACGAGCAGCTGGGAGCGGAGGAAGCCGTTTTTGGCAGAAGCACCGATTTCTGCCAGTTTTGAGCCATTATGAAACCCTGGGTCTATTTGAGCCGCTCTGGGGCTGCCTGAGAGGCCACAGACCCAAATTCTCATCCGCCTGCTTCCCAGTTCCTTTTGCACCCGCATGCGGAGCGGTACAGCCCAATATTCCACTGCTGAATTGGCTTAAAGGGCTGTTTTTAACTATTTATGGCTAATAATGAAATGAATCAGCACCTTTTCCACCTAGATGAACCTCAGACCCGCAGGGGGATCGTTTGAGGATCAGGGTCTCCGTGACTGCGCCTCGAGAGGCAACGTCAGCCTGAAATGACGCCTGGTCGATGGGCAATTATTTTTATAGCGTTCCCATCACGGGAGGAAATAGTGGGATGCTGATACAGCAGCTTGGCTCTGGTTTTATTTTCCAAATAGCTCAGAAACTATTTTGATATGGATTTCTCTTTTCTTTTTCTTTTCTTTTCTTTTCTTTTCTTTTCTTTTCTTTTCTTTTCTTTTCTTTTCTTTTCTTTTCTTTTC
>JAVCKT010011210.1:0-12089 GCA_032273925.1 Rhynchotus rufescens
AGTCCTCCCATTTGCTCCGCCAAAGCTCAGCCTGCAAGAGAAAGCACAAGGAGTTTTCCTATGCAAATCCAAAGGAGTTTTCCTAACGTAAATACATAGGAAAGTCTTCCAAAAGTGGAGAGGGCCTGGCCGGAGCGCGTGCACAGGCCGCTGCTCGCTGCAGCTTTCCTTGGCTCTCACCAGTGCTTAGCAGGAAACGGAGCAGCTTTAATCTGTCTGTCTGACCAGCTTGTGTTACGAGCCTGACCGGTTCCAGAACCTGATGGAGTCAGGAAATGTGATGGGGAGTAATGGAAAAAATAACAATAATGGAAACATCAACAGAAACCTTCTAAGGGGGGATTTCGTTCTCATTAGCCCAAATTTAAGTTGAAGCTGTCAACTGTATAAGAGAGGATGGATCAAATGCACTGGACAGTGACTCCTTGTGGGATAATAATTCCTCAAGAAACTGAAAGAGTTTGGCCTCAAAGATGGTTTAGTTAAAACTAAATTAAAAAAATCTTTGCAACTATAGCTGGTACCGCACCATTGCCAAAGCCTCAGGACAGTCCATGTTCTGGAACGATGCAAAGAATATCTGCTGCGGTAAGTAAATAAAATACTCCACAAGGAAAATCAATGCAGAATTTTTAGCAATTACCAATATGGGACCTTTCAATTAATGAAGAGGTGTAAAAGACATATTGGCTGTGCTCACTCTCCCTTTTCTGGTTTTCTCTTTCTGTTGCTATTTCCTGCTCTGGCAGACCACCCAAACAGAGCTCCTATGTTTTGACTGTTCAAACTAGACTAATCTCAGCTCACACTTAAAGGAAATGTCCAAGGCACATGATTAACGTACAAAATGATGGGATCCCATATAGAGACCATGTAATTTCACTGGCGCTGATGGCCAAAAGCAGCACTCTACTGTGGGAAAAAAACCCTATATATAAAACACATACCCACACCTATATACACATATATATATCTATATACACACACATATATATATATACACACAGACATATATGCATGTAAAGTCCTGTGTACCAGATAAGCTTATTGTTACACTATTAACCTGAAACTTGGTATTTCAAATAACAGTAGATAAGTTTTGCTCTGTGTTCAATTAAATACTCTAGGACGAGGATTCGACTTTTTGCTGAACTGGACAGTTAGGCAAAACCTGTGTGCAGGAGCAGCCACTGGGAGACACAGTAAGAGCAAGGCACCTGAATGCATGAAGTCAGCCCTGGTGTTAGTTGCCTCTGCAACACAAAACTGAATAAAAGATTTGCATTTTAAGTATTATATGTATAAAAAAAAACACATATCACGGACTCAAGGAATATATGCTAGGCATTTTGCCTCTTGATGTAGTAGCAGGGAGCTCTATTTTTCATCTGCTGGAAGCTCTGCTCAGGCACACTGGGATTATTTGCTGACTGATATGACTAAGGTTACAGCAGTGGATTCAACACATAGAGAGAAAAAAGGCTTTAAAAAGAGGACAAAAATACATAATCCAAGTGCTTCCTTGGACAAAAATACATAATCCAAGAGCTTCCTTTATGGTTCTCCTGGCTCCAAGTATAACTTCTAGTTCTAGATGACTTTGCTTTCTCAGACCCTTCATCTGCTCGGGCATGCTATGGAGCCTGCACATGTTTTTTGTCCTTTTTGCCTTCCTAGTGACCAAAAAGCCTCCCGGATCACACAAATATGATCACATTGCCAGACCTCAGGCAGAAATGCTGTATGAGGACAGCAAACTCCTTTGGTTCCTCACTGGGTTGTATGGCCAGTACTCTGGGTTTAGCCACAAAATCCTCAGAGGATTTCAAGGCTCAGCTAACGGCTTTTCCCAGGAGTTAAGGAGTTAGTCTTAATGCTTGTTGCTAAATGCAATATCCTGGCAGAAATCAGAACGATAAATAAAGCCGGGGGAAAGTATCCACATCCACTTAGTTTTTGCACTCCATCATAATTAAGAATGCATTTCCTGGAAAAAAAATAGCATAACAAAGGAGCTGATTTAGTATAAACACTGAGGAATGCAATTCTGGAAAAGCTCAACATTTCACATGGAATTCAAATCCAAATATGTAGGAAGCAGAAGCTGCTTCTGTGAAGGGTGATCCATCCTATACTTAGTGGACAACTTAAACTTAAACTTAGTGTTTAGTGCTAATACTTCATGGTTAATGTGGCTTTTTGGATGGCACAGTAACATTTGACAGGGCGTGGGGGGACTTATTATATAAGTCAGATTTCTTCATTTATTTATGATATTTCAGGCCTAATAAATATACATAAAACCAACTATCGGCAAAGCCACTAGACTTTGAGATTCGTTGATTTGCAGTGTTGCTGCAGGGAGAAACAAGCCACATTCCCAAAGTAAAGGCAGCTTTTTTCCTGAAGACAGAGCACAAGGCCCTGCAGCAGGGTCAAGACAGTGAGTTTAGCCAAGTGCCCTCTGCCTGAGCTGCGCCCATGAGACAGGGATCCTGGCCAGAGGGTATCTGTGACATGTGGGTGCTTTGAAGAGAGACGAGATGCACTTACTAAATCAGTGCTTTCTCAGGGAGAGCAAAGGCTGAGCAAGTAAGGAAGAGTCCTCTAAATGTTAACACAAAACATGAAAAAAAAAAGGGTGTCGAAACGGGTTGAGTTTCTGCACTATCCGTAAAATTAATTGATTATAAACAACTGAGTTGATGATGCTCGGGGTCCAGGTGGCAGGGACGCTGTGCGCATGGAGCTGATCCTGACTGACCCGTGCCATCTCGTGGGTGCCCGGGAAATTACAGTCCCACGCCAGAACCGAATTTCCCCCGGAACCGCTTACCACATTGACAGGATCAAGCGGCACGCGCTGAGCAGCCTGCTGGGCTTTTTCACAGTGTCCCCTCTCCGGTTGTGACTTTCCAAGCCCCAGTAGCAAATATATATATACATATTTGCATATATATACATATGCAAATATGTATATATATACACACACACTTCTTATTCATGCTTGTATTTTCCAGATACTTCACAAACTGCGAACTTGGTCCGTGAGTATTTTACAGTGAAAACAGAACATGAGGGCAACCCAACCATTGCTGTTGTTGTTTGGATTTTCTAAATGTCGAAGCAAGGAAATAAAAGCTTTAAAGCTGAAAAAAAGAAATATAAAAGAAATATCAGCCGTCAGCTGGAGAATTCCCCTCCTTCCCCTGGCCAGTAAGTTGTACTCTGTAGGTCCCATGCAGTCTTGCCTGGGAGCTGCAGGATTCCTACTTATTTAGCACTTTTCCCCCTTGGTCACAAGGGACGGTTGTCAGTAATCTGCCCTTGAGTGTGATAATGCTGAATTTACCCCCTGAACTGTAGAGGATGTCTTTAGAAACCTTCAAAAATGCGGCAGCTGCCGACTTCAGCAGCGCTTCACTAGCAGCCAGGCCATGAGCTATTAAAAAAAGCAGTAATTTAAAAACAAAAATGCCACAGGCACCATATACAGTTAAGGGCACTGGCTGTTAAAGGAAAAAGAAAACATACTCATGCCGACAGATGTTGAAAAATAAGACTACTGGGTTCAGACCAGCATGTTCTTAGCTTATAAAACATGCCTGGAAAAACATTTTAATGCCTTTTTTTTTTTTATTCTGAGCACAGCTAGTCTATTAAGCTCTAAATATCAAAAGACCAATTCAGCTCCCATTAGTGTGACTGGGAATTGAATCAGGCGCAGAAGAACCGATTGCGCCGCCCTTATCCAGGCTGACATGATCCTCATCAACACGGTGCCAATTAGCCCTGACCAAAAGCATAAACGTCAGAGCAAGTAAAACCTGAGTGTCACCAGAACGGGAGATGGGCTGTGAGCAGCAGGGCTCCACCTTGAAATATCCAGGGTTTTTCCTGACAGGCACCACGCTCCTGCTTCCAGTGAGCCTGTGGACAGGCAAGCGAGACTTCTGAAAGTCCCTATGGAAGAAAATGTAGGAAAAGAAGCCCTGTTGCCAGGAGGCTTGAATTATCTCAGGTTACATCACTGCCTTATTTGCTCCTGGCTATAGACTTGTATTGATCCAAACTCACCTGTCTCTGCACCGCCTGTACTCAGACCTTTGACTCCTCCTGTGTTCTTGTAAAATAATAATAATAGTAATAATGGAAAAGTGGGGTTCATTTCACACTGCTTGGAATCAACGTCATGCTCCTTCAATGATTAATAAATCTCTTCCTGGGAAAAGTATTTCACTCATTAATATCAAAACAGAAAGCCTTTAATTGAACCTGCCCCTAAGTAAAACACAAATTGGTATTTTAAATTTGAATGCAGTTGGTAAAATGGACCAACAGAGAAAAAGCTTGGTAAAAGTGCTGAAGATAATTAATTAGATTTATTCACTGATTAAGACAAGTTTTCCAAGAAAGAAGTGACTCAGATGAGGCAGCAGAGTAAGACTAGTAAGTCCCTTCATTGGCTAATAGAGATAGGAAAATACCTTAGGAGGTCAGGAAACTGATCAAGAAGCAAGTAACAAAAAGTAGGAAATGCTTAAGCTTTGCAACTATGTATTTCACAAATGCATGGAATAAAAGGCAGCTTTGCCATCAAGCCATGCAGTGGGAAATTTACCATCCTATTACGGGACCAAGAACTGCTGATTACCAGAGCTAGTTCAGCCCCAGAGACACCACTGTGGGGGGAAGCAGAATCCAAAATGTGCCTGTAATAAAACAACACAAAGTCTGGTCTTCAGGGCGCTTTGGGGGAAGTTCCCAATTCTGAGGCAATTTGGTGGTCACACCTTCAATATTGTCACCTCAACAAATAAAGCCCTACCAGCAGGCAGAAACATCGCCCACGAGGGGCTTTCCTGGCCAAGAACGCAGGCTGGCTTGGACTGGCATGAGGACACGGAGCACAGGCTTTAGCGACAAACAAAATAATAATTATCAAACGTTGTTTTACGTGAGTAATGGCAAAACTGGCCCTCTGCTCAAACCTGGGAAAAAGCTCACACGCCGACACTGATGAGGAAAACACTGGTTAGCTTCAAACACAAAGGAAGAAATGAAACCAAACCAAACCTTTGCTGTACAAGTCAAGAACCGCGAGCTCTGCCCTTGGCTGCTGCAAAATGTCATTGCCTTGCAAAACACACAGAGCTGGCGTGAGTGACACCAGCTGGAAATCCACCCCTTGCTGCCCCGGATCGTTCCCTGCCCGCGCAGACAGGTAAAACCGCAGGTATCTGGACAAGGGGACGGCACCCAATGCAGACACCTCCATGCATGAACCGAATCCTGACCTGGGTATTTAGAGCTTGTTTAAAAACACATATTATTTGTATTTAGAATGAAACTAGGCCCACTGAATTCCTTCGCTAATACTCTAAGCATGGCTTGAAGTAATGACCGATCTAAGCACATAGAAGTGCATGCATTAAATTTTGGCTGAAGCCTAATTCTATCAGGAAAGAAAAATATGATTGCTGAACAGTTGGGCGGGTAGCCTCAGTTATTAGTGGCAATGTTGGTGGAATCAATATACAGTTTGCCTCTTTTCCTTTGACACCTGGGTACAGCAAAGTCAGCAGAACAGCTATTTGGGGTCCTGTGCTTGTTTAAAAAAAAAAAAGAAACCCAAAAGTGAGAATAATTCTTGGCACCCAGGATATGCAATGCTCATTTTTAACATCTCTTCAAACATATCAGGTGAAATGCCATAATTAACACTATGTATGTACCCAGTCTACAAAGGACAAACTGATTAGTCTGGTGTCTACCACAGACCACAGAAGGCTTCTGTGGGATGCCAGCATAGAATTAAAACTATGAATGCCAAATTGGTTTGCTGAAAATATGTTTAATAGGTTTTATCTAAAGGAACGAAACAAACAAAGAAAAAACACTAAAAAGGGGGGTTGATACTGTTTTTGTGAGTAGTGGTGCTAAAATTCTGTGCTCTATTTGACTTAATCCCCTATGAATTATGATAAAATAGCATGGTTTGGAAAGTAGTCATGTTCAATAGAATAAACAAGTAAACTGATGGGGTCTGAGAAATAAGTTACTGAGATATCCTTATTCTGCTAGATTGTCTGTAACGGTTTTGCCAGAAATTATCTACTCTTGGTCCAACGCTATCCCAAATCCTTGCTAGAAGTCTAGAAGGAAATGAAATTAATTCTGATAAAAATATCAGAGGGCAGAAAAATGTGTGGTATGGCAAAATGATGAGCACCAAGCAGTTTTACTGATCCACTTGGAATGCATTTTGACTGAGATATGACATGCACCATATGCAGAGATAAAATCAAGGGCTAACACCCTCACGTGAGCTGCATTGGTGGTTTCCTTCACTTGCAGGGAAGCTGAACGCAGAGCCACGAGCATTTTACTACAGCACCGGGTGGTGTATGGAGGATCGAGGAACCTAGGTCACACCTACAGGAGAGCTCTTGGCGTATCTCTGAGACACACCGACATTTAGAAAGGTACCTACACAATTTCCTGCCTGCAAATCCCGCCGTGCAGCGCTAGTAGCAGAGAGAGGGACTCGGTTACAGGGGCTCCATGCTGGGACTGCCTTTATGCGGCCTCCGTTACGAGACCAGCTCCACAGCCATTGCTCAGAAACAGATGTATAGCTGAAGACCAGCAAAGTTTTCCGAGTCACAGCTCCCAGGCGATGCCAGCAGTGACTGGATCAGTTTGGGGAGACCTCCAGTCAAATAGATGTTTCTGAGAGAATAAGGGGCTTAAATCGTGCAGGAGCATCCCCCCTCACACAGGCCCCGCTCCAAATACTCAACTGTAATGTAAATCCTGAAAAAATCAGGCATGAAGAAAGATAAATATTAATAGCGCTCATACTGGGCTGTAACGGTTAGATATAGTGTCTTCATACAGTGCATGTGATGGCTGAAGGTCGTGAGCTTAGTGAAGACGCTGCTGGTGAGCTCTGCGGCCTGCAGTGCAGGCAAGGCAGCTCCTCCTCTGCCGATTCCCGTTTAAAGTCTGTGTGCCCTTCCATCATATCAGTACAAAGATGTCTAGCTAGAAACCCGGTCCCACATAACAGCAACCATTCCCTTCACAAGAATCCAGCAGGTTCCAACTCCCCATTTACCCGGGAAAGAAGTAAATTTGTTGTTCTTAAAACATTTCATAACTGTGGCTCCATTCATACAGCTGTTATAAGACTATTACCAGCACATTTTCTTTTGCATGAAATTCTGGGAAATTCTTTTAGCAAAACGAAAATCGGCAGCATTTTTTTTTTTCAGTTTTCCATGAACATTTTGATCACAAGATGCTTTCTGAATTCTATGAAGTGGAGCTTCACTATGCTAACATGCTGCAGGGTGCTTGTAGTTGTGGGGGGCGGCTCATACGTAGGAACAACCCCTAGGGCAGCCCGGCACGTAGGCACACAAACACCCGGGGCAAATTCCGCTTCGGCAGCAGCGGCCGGATGCGTAACGTTGTATTGGATGGGTAATATAAGTGCAAATAGCAAACTGCAAGTTCGGTGAACTACACCTGGATGTTGCTCAATGTGTTTCCACGTCTGAGCTGCAGAGCTCGGCTCGTGCCGTTTTGGCCACTATAGGGAAACATATATATATACACATACACACACACACATATATATATTTTAGAAAGAAGACATCAAAGTTAGTGCATAAAAAAGGAAGCTCTTGCTGAATAACTCTACTTTAGGGTCTAGTCCAAAGACATAGACCTGTGAGCAGAAACATGTGTGTCGCATGTGCTTTGGAGAAGCTGAATTGATCTGAAACTGTCACCTTAAATATACTGCTGGGACAGCCTAAAAAATTCTAATAAATCCTTCTGGCTTAATTTATAAGATCTTCAAGGCATGGAGACATGGACAAAAGCAAAATGCTAAACAGCTTTCAGAATCTCAGGAATTTTGAGAAGCTGAAACCGAATATTCATTATCGCTAAAACATTTTTATTAGCTTGCTTGTGGTATATATTTTATAAAAAAAAATAAAAAATGTTTTATTGGAGCAAAACAATTTTCTCATTACTTTCCTGGTGACTGTAATATCACCATACTAGAACCAGCATGATCTTTGAGGAAAAATATCCAACAACTTGGAGGTTATCTTTAAATGTAAGATTGTATTTTTTTAATTGTATCTTTATACAGTCAGACAATACTATTTTTCTTCAAATTGTACTATTGTCTTTTATGTGGTGTTCAGTTTGAGGTGATTTTGAAGATCTTGTTTTTTTGTTTTGTTTTGTTTTGTTTTGTTTTCCTCATAATGCTAAGAAGTGGCTGTGACAACTCAACAAGCTATCTGATGCTAGGAACTCAAATTAACAGTCCTCCTTTAAAATGCAAGCTACTGTTTCCTGCCAAGAGTATGTCCTGGCCACCATCTCGTACTGCTGTCAAGGTTTTAATCCAGAAAGTAGGTCAAATCCAGATGGTGTGTCATTAAACATTAATGTGTTTTAATTATCAGCCTATTTTTAGAAGATTCTGTATTTTACAGTTCCAGAAAAGAAAGCAGAGCAGAAAACAAAATCTGAGTGAGTTAGTTCACCCTTCTTAAGATACTAGGGTGGGTTAAGCATCATTAAAGCTACTAATGAAAAACAAATCATATTGGCTTGAGGTTTAAAAACCGAATCAACAGAGAGAATCCATCTCAGTAATCAGCACTTTTGTTTCTTCTCCAGTGTCATGTTATTTGAATCCAAACTTCATTGTCAAGAGATGTTCTCATTTAGTCTGTTGGAGCTATTGGTTTTATTCCTTCCTTCCTTGCATACGTAGAGAATTAATTTTTATACATATATCTATTGATCTTCAGAAAGTTCTTAGATTTTATTTGGAACTGTGTTTATATGAATAGAAAGACCTGAAGTATTCAGTCCAACAATATATAGATAGTTTTTGATAGTCTTGAACTGTTGAGCTAAACATCCTGGTTATTAAGATCTACTAATCATGGTTCATTTTTATATAATGTGTGTGAGTGCAGATCTATTTCTGCTACATATTTCTTGTGTGTGACCTTGAGCAAATTGTTTGCTTTCTCTATTCACCATGTATAGCATAAGGAAAGTAATAACTTATTTATCTTTTAATGTCCTTACATGCAAGGCCTGGCCATAGAATTTTTTTCCTACTTGACACCACTCAGTGCAACTGTCAAAAAATAAGGGCACTTCTCTTCTGAAAAAAAAAAAAAAAAAAGAAAGGGATTACTTGTGACATATGCCTCCTCAGCTCAGACCTGAGTCCAAGCCAGGCATACCCATTGTTATTTTCTTTTCCATATAAATGGAAACCTCCATTCAAATGAATTCTTTATGCACTTTGTAAATAAGAGGTGCAAAAGGGGCCAATGTACCAAAATACAAAGCAAACAAGAAAATAAACTGTTACAAATAATGCAGTCATCCCAGATATTCTGCCTCTTCCCCATCACTGGGGTAACTTTATCTTAGACTGGAAAATGTTCTTTTTGCAATTGCAAGCACATCATCTTGGATTTCAGTTTTATTTTTAGTCCAATGTATTTGCTGTCTCTTTTCAGCTTATTATGTTGTATTAACAGGGATATTTGAACAGAACAGTTTTGTTGGAGCTCCAGTGGGCTCTTGCATATAAAAATGAAAGTACCCTTTCTGACTTCATGTAGTCATTCATTCATCCAGTGTCTTGGAGCCTGCCAGCTCAATGGGCATGCAGCCAGTTTTGCATTTACTACTGGGTTTTGTGCTGGCTGCCAGTCACAAAGGATGGTGATAAATGGATTCAGCAGCACCTATTAGGATTAACTGAAGACTTAAATTCAATCTGAACCCTCTTACTGCCAAAATTAATTATGCTAGAATTAATTATACTATGCTATCCACCAAAAAACAGGCCAAGGTGAGGAGAATACACACCCTCATCTTTACTGCAACCTGAAGCTGAAATACCTAGCAGGATCAGTAGAACACAAAACCAATCATACCTACAAGAGGCATAAAAGTAAATGCAAGCTGTTTGTACTTCTTGATTTAAGTTGTGTACAAATTTTGGTCTCAGAGATCTGGTCTTACATGCTGGTCTCAGTGATTCAGATCATTCAGGAGAGCACCAGTACAGAGATCTGCCAATTAGCATACAGAGTGGGAAAATCTTCATATTTCTTCAAAAAATATAGCCTCAGTTTGAATCCCACATGTTGTATTTCATGTTATGGCATTTGGGAAAATATAGCAAAGGAAAGTTCAATGACCTAAGGACTTAATTACTCTGTAAACCAAAGCAGTCCTCTTTAGCTGAACTATTGATTGTAATAATTCACTTCAACATTGTGTTACAGGACAATTGCTAAAAAATAGTATGCTATGTAGAAGCTCTGAAATGCTTTAGTATCAAAATTGTGGATTGCTGGATGTATGACCCAATAGAACTCACCATGGTGACATAGAGCTGATGAATATCCTCCAGCAAGGTCTGCTAAGCCATGCAGAGTCATACTTCATACAGTAATCCAACACTATTGTTTCAGAGATTCATTTCAAAATATGAGTAACACTGCCAGAGTTAGGTCTAGGCTAGACTATGAGCTATACTTTTAACCCCGATGCAGCGATGGCAAAGCTGTGAGAGGCAGAGTGTTCCGGTGAACAGTCCTTTTCACTCATTCCTTTTGGGCTTTCTTGTATGTGTATTCTGACAGGGTGCAAGGCCCATTTGCAACATTATGTAATCAGATTTCCTTGGTCGGAAAGCTCACAGGTGAAGAGGAGAGCATCATTTAAAAGGTGGAGGAAAAAGAGGAATAAAGATAGAATGAAAGCGGGTTTTTGTAGGTATTACCTAAAAATGGAAGACACATCACCATCTCCCCTGCTGCTCCTTGATCTAATCCAGGCAAAGAAATCATGTCTTCTGATTACTTTGGGAAAGGACCTGAGTCATTTATCTTTTCCCAAGGTTCCTCTGTAGTGCAAATCATTCAGTGCAATTAAAAATCAGTCCTTAAAACTCTACTGTAAAAATCAGAAGTTTGAGTTTCTAGACTCTGTCTCTCACATTCATTGGTGTGGAAAACTACTCTCTTCATTCTTTTTCAGATGTGGTAAAATTCTTTGTGCTTCCTGATAGTGCCTGCTTATTTCTTATCTGGCATAGGAAATTCTTGCTTGCCTTTCCTGCAAAAAACATAGTGGTGGTCCATGGATAATAAAATTTATTCTCCACTTGAAAATTAAATCATACTCTTTTGCTTTGGCTGCTTGTTGTGCCTTACTTGGAAAGCTGCCACAGAGCATGTCCGGGCTGAGAAATTAAATTATTTCTAGTCTTTCTGTGGTGAAGATAACTTTTGAATTACCTGTAAAATCAAAACAAGAGGTGTTTTCTTCTTCTTCCTTCACTTGTATCCCGCTGGTTTCATTTTCTGCTTTCCCACTTTTTATTCCTTATTTTATTTATTTATTTATTTTTCCAGAGAACAACATTTAAGATTGCATTGGCAATGTCCATACTGCAAAGCACACCTCTAAGTTCAAGAGTAATTCCTTTCTTAATGGTAGTGTCATTTGAAGACAAGTTTCTATTGTAAATCATAACTTCTCTTCTTCTCTCCCTCCCAGGTGTGATTTCCATACAAAGAAAAATTGGGCTAATGGAGCACAAAGAAACTGTAGCACTTGTTTCTTTCTAGACTTCTGGAGTCTGACATATTGGATTGCCTACTGACATCTACCACATCTTTATCAGAATGGCTGTAAATTAGTCCAGGAAAAGAAATTCCTATTGTAAAGCAAAGAGGAATTGTGTTACCAGTTATTTTCAGGCTGAGATTTATAATGGATTTTTCTATGTGGCATCCATAGGTTCATTTAATAGCTTCTTAAAATACTAATGTTCTATATTTTCAGTAACATAAACAAACCAGGTACTGTCAACCTCTGTAATGTTCACATAGTTCATTTTCACCACTTACCAACCATTGGTAGGTTGACCGTTTCTTTCACTTATCCTACATGACTTGCATGTAGTACACTGGAATTTCATTCTCAGAATCTCATAGAATCATAGAATCATAGAATGC
>JAVCKT010011213.1:0-12973 GCA_032273925.1 Rhynchotus rufescens
GGGGGGACCTGATCAGTGTCTATAAATACCTCAAGGGAGGCAGTGAGGAGGAGGGGGTGGCCTCTTTTCAGTGGTGGACAGCAACAGGACTAGAGGAAACGGCCACAAGCTGAGGCACCAAAAGTTCCCCAGGAACTTAAGGAAAAAAATTCTCGACAGTGAGGGTGACAGAGACCAGGAGCAGGGTGCCCAGAGAGCTTGTGGAGTCTCCTTCTTTGGAGATCTTCAAAACCTGCTTGGACGCAGCCCTGTGCCCCGTGCTCTGGGTGACCCTGCGTGTGCACGGGCGTTGGACTAGGTGACCTCTGAGGTCCCTTCCAACCTTAAGCATTCTATGATTCTATGGTATGATTTTACATAGGATTTTATATGGGCATGTATCATGGGGAAACAAAGCCTTACACATTCTTCTGTCTCTTTAGGGTGAACCATTAGGTCACAGGCATGGCTCCCTGCAAGCCTGTCTGCCACCAAAGTGTAAGGAGGCTACACAACCAGTCAAGTTAACCTAAAGTGAATTTGCCACCATCAGAATTTCCTTTGTAATCTTGCCACACTACAGATTAGACAAGAGCAGCTATTCTGAAACACAGCATTGTGAACTGAGTTCCCTGAAAGACACAAAATAGTTAGGAAAAATGCCCTCACATGGAGGCTTAGACGTACGCCTCCTTCCCTGGCTTAACCTCCCTACCATCAGCTCCAGGAAACCAACCTTCTCCCCATCCTTCAATTAACACTGTTACTCTCAAGAGTGTACGCCTCCCTCCCCATCACTCTCTGTATGTGGATATCAGCTTCCCTTTACTGACAACCCAGTCCTTATTCCCAGGATCAGAATCTGTGAGGTTTAGCGCTCACTTTGATCTCAAACATTAGAATAGGAAAGAGTAACCAACCCTAGCCTGGATGAAGTCCATTTTCTTCTTCACTGGAAGCTCTGCTATTTTTTCTGTCGGGAATGGTATCTTTCCCCCTGCCTATGTCCTGTGTATTTTTTTTTTCTTTACTGTCCTCTTCTAACTCCTGCATATTAGATAAGTTAACAATGAAGAAATGATAACCTGCAGAGCTTCTTATACCACAGAGATATCATAAATATTACTTCAGTTTCCCTCACTCTGACCATCATTGTATCTTCAATGACAGCAGATACATTCAATATCATCAAGGCCACTGGGCAAAAATATCCCCATGTTTAATAGATAAAGCAGGAAAAAAAAAAGTATCAACATTAAGTTTCATGCTTTCTACAAACTTCCATTACCGCCAGCTATAGATTTTGAGATCATGTCGTAACACATACATCACAATATTTGGGTAAGCAAGGCTTGTAGCAATCTTCCTACCAAACAGCCAGAGAGCATGCATATATGAGTATCTTTTTGACAGTATTCTGAGCTAGAGGGAAAAAAAGACAATTTTTCTTACACTCATCAAAAAGCAAATGGCTTTTCAAGCACAGGGGGTGTGTTTTTCAAGTGCTCATGGGGAATTTTGACAGTTTGAGTATTTTGCCACTGCACATTGATACAAACAACTTGTTTACGTGTATTTCAAGTTTTGTCTTTTTCCACTGTGAAATTAAGCAGGCTGATACCAATTTTTAAATTATGTGGTTTTATCTCTGTGTAAACAGGATTTCCCAATAAAGCAAACTGGAATGCAGTTACAGACGGAAATTATTTTAGTAATGAAAATCCTCATTTGAATTGGTCTACTCCCTTTATAGATTTAGTCACCAAATCTTTATAGACAAAAGTAAGTCTTTAATACTTTTTGCTCTGCTAACTACTGCATACACCTTTGGGAGCCTAAACTGGGGTGTCTTTATGAATCATCAGACTTCATGATTCGCCATGAGACCCATTAACTACATTTCAAATTCAAAAATCCTGTTGCTGACAAATTAACAAACTATAGAAAACATGCTCTTAGTTTGCAAACACACTCTTAATTTGCAGGATGTATTTTCTAAGCTGACAACAGACAAATTAATATATTTGACATAAAAATGATAGGGGAAGTCCACCTGGGGTCCCCTTGTCACAGATTTTACAGTTTTGTTTCAGATTAGAACCACAATGTCCCAACAGCAATTTTGAATATGAAAAAGTTGGTGATTTTGATCATTAGGGCAACAGATTTCTATCCCACAAGAAACTGCAACTGGAAATTGAATCCTCACCTTCAAAGACCAGATCAGCTGAGCCTGGGAGGAGAATCTCTGAACTCTGTGCAGAAAGACTAACAGGAGATCCCCCTTCTCATCTATGAGACTATGCTAAATGTAGCTGCAATCCTTGCTGAACCTGCTTTAATCAGAACAGGTAAACCTCATCTCCTAATGCCATAAAAAAAGACTTTGTTGCACCATTTTAGAAACTTGCCTGTGAGAAGGAGAGGTAAAGGGCAAAGCCTAGAATGCAACAAACACACTGTGGCTTCAGAGAGGTTGAAAAGTTCCTACTATATCCTTATGTCTGATGGCTATCTTATCATCTAATCATCTTGGGCTATGATCTTTGTTTGCAGTACTTGTCTCAGGTACTGCTAACCAGCTGATCTGAACCCTAAACAACAACACAAGCTGAACTGTAGGTATGCAATTGCATTCACCCCTGCTGCCACCTTGATGTAAGCTCTAAGTTGGAGAGTTTCCAGGGCCCAAGGCAGCATCCCACTGACAATATTTCTTCTGTTTAGAAACCACTCTCCTTGAATAGCCACGACTGTATATATTACTCTTGCAGCTTTCACTCAGTGACTTTTTAATGACTCAGCTGTTAAAATCTATAGACTTTATGACTATGCAAATAAATGGCATAGCCTAAAAAATTAAAAGTCCTGCTATCAGCAGGTAGAAAAGGCTAAGGTAAAAGAGTGATAATTCTAAGAAAAAAATCTCAAATGGAAGTTAGGACGCTCTGGAAGCCTGAACTGTCCTGCCAGTAGTTGGTACCAAGTACAATACAGCAGACACTCAAGAAGAGTTGGTTGCATATCAACTGCAAGATAAGCTGGGCAGAGGGAAAATGTGATAAGAAATTGATAAACAAAGGAAATAAGAAACGACCTATATATCAGAACAAGACATGCAGAATAATATGGGGATTTTGTATAGAGAAGTTCAAAGGTGTGTCTTTGGTCAAGACTAATATGGTCAGGGAGCGATAAACTCCGAGATCAAGAGAAAAGCATTGTCATTTATAGGTCCTTTCCAAAGAAAGAAACTTGAAGTACTATAAAACTGAAAATAAATTCTGAGAGGCTGTAAGTATTGGTCTTAAATCACACACTAGGAAAAGAAGTGTACTAATGTAAGACTTGTTTACATAATGGAAGAATGATCTGTCAAATTAGAGTCCGTTCATATGAAAGGAGCTAGGTTGTGAACATCCTGTAATAAGGAATCTCATTAACTTACTTCCCATCAATTCGAGGTCTCTAGAGTAAGAGTTATAAGATAGAGAATGAAATTATTAAGTTATAATGCCTGAGGATGAGTAAAATGACAAGTATATATACACTATGGATACTGTGAAAATAAGTAACTGGGCTTTAAGCAAGTATAAAGTGCACTTATCCAATATACTAATAATACAGACTAGCAAATGGTTGAGCAGAAACATGCTCATGCCTTCTCCTCTGCCTAAAATCTTTCTTTCTTCACCCAAGTGGAGTCTGGCCAAACCCCACTGCCTTTGGAGATGGAGCATGATCAGCCCCGGCACTACAGCAAACGAGTCACAGGCGAACTGCTACTGTGCAGCTGTTGGCAGACCCAAAAAAGCCTGAAGTCTTTAGCATGGAACAAGGTCCCCTGACTTACCTCTCCATGGGTCCATGTGTTCTACCAAGTTCTAACCTTTTCTCAGGGGCAATATTATTTTTAATAATAGAGGCATTCTTACCTTTAATAAAGTGCTGAAGGACAAGTTTCTTTATCAGATTATCAAAACAGTGATCGACACCTAGTTACATTGAGCTAGAGGCAACCATGGGTGAACAGGAGCTCAGACCTGTATAATCATACAACCTCTTCTGCGTCATGATACGACCTGAGGGACTGTTTCACTGAAGTTACTAACACGACTCCAGTCACCACACAAGTCTCCTTAGTTTCTGGGCCCTAGTTATGAATTTTACACGCTCAACAGCCACTACATGTGAATCTCTTTCTGATGAGAGTATATACTAAAACCAATAAAATTCGAATTAAAACATGCAACTATCTCATGCACTGGACAGCGTAGCTTCTGCATCCATTCTACATCAAAAATTGGAAGTTTACTTCCAGAAGATCCTGTATATCACATTGCAGTGAGCCCATCAAAATACAAAATGAATTGACAAGACACAGCCTGTGAGCCTTCTTGGTCTGCAGACATTCACACTACTAGCAAAATAGAGAACACATAAATCAGCAGTACAAAAGTATTAGAATATGAACTTGGACAGATCTTGAAAATGTTTTTTTTTTTTTCTGCAGGATGGAAAAGCTTGTCATTAAAGCAGATGTGAACAAAGCAAACTGAGAATAGAGAGGAGTCTCTGCTTCTGTGGAATAACATGTCCATTTGTAACTCTTTTTTATTATTATGTCTAAATGGAAATATTTCTGACCTCTGGCTTCTTCAGTTAACTATAGCCAGGGTTAGGGTGCAACAGCAAAACAAAGCATATTTTGTTTTGATTGTGGTTTTGATGTCGTTTTGATATGGTTTTGATGTGGTTTTGATTACAGGACAAATGAAGATTTCTACTGATTAATAAACTGTCCACAGGTCTTCCCTCTCTTTCTTAAAGTACGTTACCGGGGCAGATTTATCTTGGGGTAAAAGATGAGCAGGGTTACACAGTTCACGTGCTCTTCAAATTTGAGAAAGGACCATGCCCATACATTTCTCTCTCTTGTCAATTAGCCTGAGAATAACTATAAAAGGCTCAATATATACTGAAATATCTATCTAAACATATTTCCTGAAGCTAATTATTAAGTTCAGTCTTACATAGTCCTGTAACAAATAAATATCCCGATCAAAAACTGAAACATCTGACACTCCAAAATAGGAAAGGGACACATTTTTTTTCTTTATATTGTTCATATGCTAGTGATATTGACTCTTCTAATCAGCACCTTTGATTTCCAAATGTGTGGACTACATGGCACCATCTAATCCAGTATCATGTTAGCAGTTGCTGACAGTCCCAGATGCTTCCAAAGAGGAAGAAACAATCCATCTTTGTGCAAAGATGAAATGGTCAGATCATTTCTTTAGTCCTTGAATTATAATGATGACTTCTATCTTTCTTCCTCAATCCTGTAGATGCCAGAGCATGTTCTAATAACAGATGCATATATTCCTGCTTCCTCCTTTTGGGGCTACTCCTGGCCTCAGGGTTATAGTGTAATACTACATCCTACTCCTTCCCATTACCCACTGTTGTCTTTACTTAAATATTATCAGTTATATTCAGTTATTGACTGAATGTCTCTTTACTCTTGCACTACAAGCACACAGAACACCTCTCCTCTACTGTTTCTCTTGCTTTTTTTTTTAATGTGAATTTCCATGGCTACCCATTCACATCTCTTCCAGATAGTCTAATTTCAACTGTATATAGATTTTTTCCATGTCATTCTACCCAGTTGTTTCTGAATTTTTTTTTTCCTGTTCATTGTTTTATATGATAATCAGAACTGAAACATCCCAAATAAACATACCACAGATTTATTTAGCAAATAAGTCCATAACATTTTTCATCCCACTCCTAGCCTGGCACTGAAGTTTTCACTCAAAACCTTCTACTATTTGCCATTAACTTCCAGCTCTGATATCTGAGTGAGCAGTTCAAGGAGTTCTTCAAAATGTGGCACCCACTCTAATTTTCATCCACTATTATATTGCTCAGTGATCTAGCTTAGTTATCTCAGTGGAGCTCTTCAGTCTTCCCTCGTTTTAATTATCCCAAACAATTCTGTCATATTGCAAATGTTGCCACTTCACTGTTCGTTCCTTTACAGACTGTGAGTTATATTAATCACTCAGTACTGGTACTCAGCCTCAGGTCATCCCTCTATCAATCTTTGCCCAGTTAAAATGAACTACTTCAAACATTTCTTTATCTGTCTTTCTAATCTAAGACAAAACTTTCTCTTCTTCCACAGCAATTAGCTTTCTTCACAGCTTATTTTTTTTTACAAAGGTTTTTTTTTTCCCAGAATACAAATAATTTTGATTTATCTGTGTGGAAAATTTTACCTTTTTTTTAACGGCAAAATATTTGTCCTTACCATATTATTTCCAATTAGGTGCCTCCTACCTATTCATAATTGTTTAATCCAATTTACCCAGTAGTGAAACAAAGCTCACAAGGGCTGTAATCACAAGACTGTCCAGGGCACTTACAATCTGTTCAGCTAATACCTTTGCAGTCTCTCCTTTCACATTTGCACTGTATTTCCCTGGAAGAGAAGGCAGCCTAGTAATGCAAGCACGCGACTCACAGTCAACATTGGATTCTTGCTTCGGATCTATCAGTTACTGGCAGTGTACCCTTAAGTAAGTTTTCTAATATTTCTGCATCTCCCTCCTTTCTCAAACGCAGATGATACTTAATGATCTCACAGGAATAGATCTGATGCAGGGCAGGGAGCAGAGGGTGATCTCTGTGCTTGTCTCGGTGCTGATTTCGAGGGTGGGAGGGGGCTGTTAGGTGTCTCCATCAGAATATTACAAGCCTGAGCACATAAGCCCACAGCAAGTCAGCTGCCCTGGATGAGCTGCCAGCTTTCCCGGTATTTCCATCCTGCACTGGACAGAAAACACTCTGCAGGTGCTGAGCAGAGGCTCGTCCTGCAGAACTAGAAAGCAGGACTTTGAGTTATCTGGGTATGGGTGCAGACACATCTGGAAAAGCTGCATATGAATTTTTATGAAGCTTGATTATTAATGTTTTGAAAAATGCTTTGAGATCTTTGAGAGGAAAATTTTACCACCTGCTAAGTATTAGCCTTCTATAAATATTTCCAAGCACAGCACAATTGCCAAGTGTTTCAGTTCACGTTTAACTCTTCTAACGTTAGGACAGAAGGAATTTTCATGACAATCCAAAACTTCCAGCTCAACAACATGTTTCATAGCTCTCATTCTTTTGCTTTCTGTCTCAGCAGCCTGCATTGTTTCCTTCCCTAGTAGCCAACGTAAACACAGATACAAACATGTTTTGTCTGATGTTCTTTCTCAAAGCCAGAACTGTGCAGTCTGAGTATTAATGCACTGATATGCTGCAGATACTAGTTTCAAGGTCTTAACATGCATAATGCATTTAGAGAATCTCGTTAATTTATTCCAGTATTGTTGTGTTAGTACCGCATTGGTTTTCAGCTTCGTAACATATTGCACAGGATCGTAATTGCAGAAAGCCTGAGATAAAGGACACCAACAGAATTTGGAACTTGTTTACTCATCACTACTTTGTTTCAGAGTTCAGACTAATAATTCTATTGGGTAAATTCTGCTAGTAGTTTTCCGGTAGCTTCATTTAAAATATTAGTAGCTAATAATAATGTTAGTGGAGTCATTGATCCCATTCAAACTGATGCATCCATCGAAATGGATGAAGTTTTAGAAATGTAAAACTGTTATTACTGGAATGCACATATATGTAAATGCTTATTTAAATAAATACATCGTAACAACACTAGTCAATGCCAACAGGTCCTCCTACAATATAGGATAGTCTTGATTTCAATATTCCATACATTTTTTATCTTATTTCAGTCAAACTATTGAGTCTCTGCCTGCCAGAGCACCATCTAAATAGCAGATTTGAGTGAAAAGTTTTTCCCTTCTTTTCTACATGCTAGGATTGAATCAAAAGATATTATTTCAATCTTGTGCTACATCTGTGTAGGACACTATTATTCCTTATCTCAGTAATCTGTATTAAAGGCTGAAGATGACCATTCATGCTGAACTCCTGGCAATAGGCTTTCATATGGTAAAAGATTCCTTTTGGGTCCCTTTTTGCCTAGCATTTCTTCCCTAAGTATAGTGAGAAAAGGGAAGTAAAAGCATACAGCATTGGGTTACGGGGTTGCATTTTCTTCATGGTGTATGTCCAGTCACATGGCCTGTCGATCCATCCTCAGGCCTGGGATTCTGTAGCAAGAGGACAAAGCAAAGAAATAATTACTCGGATCAGGCCAGCTGCTGAATTTGGTCCAGCCTCTTTGGTTAGCATCTCTCCTGCACTGTTTCCTCTATAGAGAGTGGCTGCCCAAGTCAGTCAGAGAGCATTTGAATTTGCTATCACCACACAGAAGGCAGATTGTGTTAAACAAACAAAGCAAAGGTTTCAGATATGTAAATGCATGCTTAATCTTACAAATGAGAGTAATCCCAACTCTAGGGAACAGATTACAGATGTGATCTTTCATTGTGCTGCAGGATGAACCAGAGGGTTCAATCTGCTTTAAGATTATGTAGGGACCAGGTTTGATTTGCTATTTCTCCCTCTCATAAATGTTTTCCAAAACATTTTGCCTCTCTCTAGAAGAATGACAAAAGTGCTTAAAATTGACCTTGAGTCAAACAAAGAGATAAAGATTTAATTTTTAGTCAAGAACTATGTTTAATCAATTCTTTTCATAAAATTAATTTAAGAGAGAGTCTCATGAGTGATCTTATGCTATATTTAGGGCTACTGTGTCATTTGTGTGACATGAAAAATCAAAGTATAAGGAGGAAAAGGTGAAATGAAAAATCAGCCAAATGTGCATCATAATCTTTAAGAAACAGAGCAAAGGATGTTACCCGTGTATTACTTGCAGTGAGAGGTTAAACCTCAAGGCAAATGAAAAGCAGTTATTCTGAAAATCTTATCTTTTGTCTTTCAGTGTAATTCTAGCAGAACAAGGGTGCAAGTTCTCTGCTGAGACCTTTTACAGTTTCACATTTAAGGAAGAATCCTCGAGTGTTGACATTCATTTTTATTACCATTTAATTGCCAGTATTTTATGCATGCCTGCAACAAATTCTTTCCTGCAGTATTTTTAGCACTATGGGACTCGATTCAAATATCAGTAGTAGCTGTAAGTGAGATGCACGGGTGCAGAGTAAAACATCTGAGACCATTTGCTGCATTACAGCTGCTTTTTGCTGTGGGTATCAGCCAAAAGGTTGCTCATCATTGGGAACCGCAGCTTTCAGGGGCTCTGAAACAAGCCAGCAGCTCGTGTGGAGAGCCAGGCTTAGCCACGGTGGTCAGCAGGAAATCAGCAGTGAATGAATCAAATTTCATTCAAACTCCTAGGCTCTGTGCGCTTATGGAACAAGGCCTAGGATCCAAAATAAAATGAACCAAGGGTATAACTGCACTGAAAGCTGCAGGGGAAAGTGCAAACATCGGAGCCAATTTTAATGAGTGATCTTTTAGGAAAGCAAATTACTCTGTGCAGAGCTACCTGCTGTCATATGAAACTAGCTCAGCCTATGAGTACATACTCCAAAATTCAGTTATAGCAACTTTAGTTTATGAAGTTTTAAACTTATGCACATAATCTTACAATCGGGACAAGCTGGATGCTTAGGGGGCAATAGACATCGATTCTAGTTCTAGCAGACATAGTTGAAGCCCATGTGTTCAGTCAAAATGAGCTGAGGAGCTTCAGCAATTTAAATAATAAGTCTTCATTAATCCAGCTCATTTTCTAGAATGGTTTAGGAAATGATCACACAAGGGAGGTTGATGTTATCATTAGTATACCTAGCCTGGCAGACAAGAAAAGGAATAAAGATTCCCTGGAAAGATAAATGTTATAAGCAAATATGTGCCTGATCTGGCTGCCAGAATGAACTCTCTAAGAGCTCTGCTCTGCAAACCGATAGATATGACAAAGCACTAGAGAAACTAATATCAGTGCCAGTGACAAAGCTTTTGAGCAACGGAAGGACTTAGAGTCCTTAATTCTAATGACCTATAAGAGTGATCAGAGCACTAAGTTGTCTACCACTGGCCGCGGGAAGGGCAGTGGCACTGGGATGAATGGGATGGCCACAAGAGCAAGGCAGCAGCTTGCCTGTTGAAAGCACCAACAAAACGACATGTGCTCAAAAAGAGGAGGCAACCATCAAAAACCCTGCAGTCAGAAATGTTCATGTCCTTATTTTTGAGAGCTCGGTTTTATTTGAAACTGACTGTAAGCAACGGCATCTAGGAAAGAATACTTTAGACTGAAGAGGGATTTTCAGCTACAGATACAGGCTTTGCAACTTAACTGTAAACCTAGAAGAGTCTAGGTGCAGGCCCATTCTCCAGAGCATTTCCCAATAGGGCATTGGTTCAGAATTCAGAGTTGGATTTTATAGGAATCAAGTAGATAAAAATCAACAGTAAAAACAAAACACAAACTTTGAAAGTCAAAGCTGCTCTCACACACACACGCAAGAAGTCCTACCAAATATAACTGAAGTTATTTACATACTTTGGCCAGCACATTATATTGCCCTTACTGATAACCTACTGATAACCAGTCTAGAACTGGGGGAAGCACTTAGCACCAGATAGATGAATTAAGAAATTACAGCAATCACTCTTAAGATATTACTGAAAAATATAAAATGCACAGAGTAAATTCATTTAGGAATTAAAAAAAAAATCTAGGAAAAAGACTAGTGCTGCATTCTGGTCTTAAATGAACAGAGACATTAAGGAAGTGGTAAGACTTGTCACAAGCCCCAGGAACTATTTGATCCCAAAGCAAAGGAGAAACAAACTAGTATGTCCTGACTGGAAAAGGAAAATACAGAGTGAGCACTCCCTGACTCCTAGCTACATATTTCAGACTATTCTCATTTTCCTAAGATGTTCTTGCTAGAAAATATAAAATAGTTTAGAAAGACGACGTGCCAAATCTGAGCTGATGTTCTAGGCCTGATATACCTGCTATAGTACTGTGTGATGTTTATCAGGTTTGGTTGTTTTTAACTAATTTGCTCTGAAATATGAGTTTAACCACATAACTACAACTTTCATCCTCTCCAAACTCTCCAGGCTGGCAAAAAAAAAAAAAAAAAAAAAAGTGTTAAAAAACATACAAAAATGGATGTCAATTCTGAACCAAAATTAGCCCTGGTAAATAACAAAGTGGTACCGATGTAACATGACTTGTCACCTGCTGACATTTTTTCAACAGAAAACTGAAAACAAGAAAGCTTGCCCTATTAGAAACTCATGTCAAAGTCATGGCAACCAGCAGATGTATGGGAAAATAGATTTGGGGAGTGAAGGTAAAAGGAAAACACGAACCAGGGTGCTGGGAGCTGTCACCATTTTGCAAAGAGAGCTGTGAGGACATCTACAAGGAAAAGCAATGACTGTGGACAGCAATAATGTCACAAGAAATATCCTATGGTCAGGTGAAGTTGACACACCAAGTGGACATATGCAGAGAAATAAGGGACACCTTTTCTCTGAAAGAAGAGTAGCAACCCAGTCATTTTACCTGAGAAAATCTGACAGCCAACAGCTGCGGTAGGTCGAGATGAATTAGTTCCTGGACATGGCACAACTCGAATTAACAGATTTGCTGCCATCTGACAGCGAGAGTATTGATACTCTGGGAGAGATTTCCAATTCCATGAATCAGTGCAGAGTACCTCAGAGACTAATTGAACATGTGTTTGTTCATTAAGTTAGATTAAGTTAGTACCTGAACTTCCTTATTATGTTAATGTTTAATTTCAGGAGGCAAGAAGGAAGCTGTTGGGAACCGTGTCTCCAAGAGGTTCTGGCTTTAACCAGTTGTTAAATAGAAGCTTGCAAAGTGCAATGCTCCTGTTAAAAGCTCACACTCTGAGTAAGGCAGATCTCTATCAAACTCCTTGGTGCCTGCTGGTCGCAGAACAAGGCAGTCCCTTGGACTTTCTTTCATGCTCAGCATATGGGAGGGATTTTTACTTTTGGCACTACTTTTTTAAAAGAAAGCTATTTTCTTCTTTTCTTTTAGGGAACCCACTACCATATTAAAAGAAAACTTTAAAATATGCTGCTTGAAAGATCAAAGGTGATTTTTCCTTATCTTTTAGTCTTTTAGGAGGGGAAACATGGAATTTTTCTGGAGCTACTCACTGCATCTCAGGAAATACAGAGCAAGTAGGTAAAATCTCCTGTTCTCAGTGCAGCTGACCCTTCAACTTTGCTTCCAGAAGGGTCAAACAGTCATAGGTAGCACTTGAGGCAAGATGCACATTGTTAGACCCCAACAGTATAGAACTCTACTTATAAGTTAGTTATCCTGAAGTACGTCTTTTTCACTCTATGGATGGAAATTGAAACTTTTGGAGTGCAATTCCCCTTGCTCTGCTTAACATGTCCATGTTGGAATGACATGAATAATGTCCCCGAAAGACCTGTTTCTGACCACTGGCTATAAATGAAATTCAAGATAACTAGCTCAGCCAGAGGCCTATAAATCATAGGTGTCCCATACTTCTGCTGGTTGCCTGGCCATGAGTTGATCCAAACTAGAAATTCCAAAGATGAGAAAACACACAAACAAAAAGTTAATCATCACTTGTCAAAATCTTCACCTTCCTGAGCCCTATCTCTAGCTATAGCAGAGACAATAAGTGACTGCTTATTTATATTACATTGCTGGTTTGTGGGCCTTTCACATTCTTGAACTGATATGCTTCTAGCCAGATAGTTTGGGCCAGGTCTGCTCTGTGATTATCTTCTTACTTCCAATCAAAGGCACAAAAGGAGGGGCAACACAACCACCATCAGGCCTATGACTGTGAGTCAGGGCTTTTCCACTCGTGGCATGGTTTACCTATTGTTTTGTCAATTACTCTAAATAAGCACTTAGCAGTTAATTACCAGACATGTTAAATTTGAGGGTTTTTAGATCTGGCTTCTTCCAGAACAAGAAAATGCACTCTATTTTTTTTTATTATTATTAATT